>JASDQU010226563.1:0-17391 GCA_032191745.1 Picea mariana | reverse complement strand
TTTTAACATTAGGGCCGACCTGACACTTTCTTATTTTGTAATTCTTTTCTTTAATTGTCTTCAGGGCCTACATGTACAATTCACTTTGTCATCTTCAAAAATTCATTTCTCCTCAACCATGAGGATCCACGTGACGTGCCAAATACCACCGGAAAGAGAATGATGTATACTATCCATCCATGGGTGTTGTATCTACATGTGCATTTTTCTTCATGTCCAAATAACTTCATCAATCTTGTGGTCCAAAACCCATGACTAGGGTTGACATCAATGACAACAACCAATATTCCAACAGATTTGTAATGTTATGCATCTCAGAATGCTTGAAGCTCAAAGTTTTGAAGTAAATCTCAACTGTCCAAATCAAAAGGACACGTGGTGCCATATCTCTCACTTCGAAGACTTAACACTTCGAGGATTTGTATTATTGTGCATCTCGGAACACCCGAAGCTCGGAGTTCTGAAGTAAATCTCAGTCATCCAAATCAAGAGGACATGCGGCGCCATATCTCTCACTTTAGGGACTTAGCACTCTGGAAGGTTTGCAAGGTTAAACGTCTTGGAACGCCTGAAGCTCGGAGTTCCAAAGTAAATCTCATCCATCCAAATCAAAAGGAGACACGGCGCCAGATCTCTCACTTCGGGGACTTAGCACTTTGGGGGTTTGCGCTGTTGTGCATCTCAGAACACCTGAAGGATGGAGTCTCGAAGTAAATTCCAACCGTCCAAATCAAAAGGACACGTGGTGCTAGATCTCTCACTTCGGGGGTTTGTGCTGTATACATTATTTCTCCTATTTCTGTCTATTTAGCCCCTCCCTTCCATATTTGGTCCCTTTCTTAGTTTATTAGGCTTCCAAACTGGTGTAGCATCCTGCTAGATTCTGAAATCTGGTCTATCGAGCTTCCTTGCAACTTTTCGTGGCACCATAATCCTTAAGGAAATAAGATTATCTTTCCTGTAACAAGAGAAGTCTATACGCTTTTCACACAATGAAAAACTGTTAATTGTAAATGGTAAAATGATTTTGAAATTTGAAGAGCTTTATAAAATCTATCGTTCTTCGTATAGATCTGTTTACAAAGAGATTATTAAAAATTCTAATGGAATTTATTAACTGGAAAATCACAATAATTAATCAAATCATTAACTTTATCCAATCATAAGCGTGATTAACAATTCAACGGTTTGAAGTTCGGAGGTTTTGAATGTAAGAGGGAAGAAATCTCCCGAAGGTCGCATTCACGGAGAAGTTAATCTCTTATTAATCACTTTTATGTTTCAATTAATCACGTTTTAAACATTGAGTTAGCCTTAATTACTTCGATGGTTTGACGTTCAGGAGTTTTGGATGTAGCATGATAGAAATCCTTCGAAGGCCGAATTCCTAGAATAGTTCTCCAAGTTTTTTTCTTTTTTGGGTAAAATTTTTATTTCTAAGAAGCAAAATCTAAAGTTCAAAAGCTCAAAATTATACGTGTTTCAACATAGGCTCCATCTGGGGATTGTGGCTCCCTGTGAGGCACGAAAGAACAATAGACCAAGTGCCTTTATTGGGTAAATGGAGTCATTATTGATTTTTGAAAAACATTTTCCAGTTTTATTTAAGAATTAATCATTCATAAAAAAATGAAACTAACCAAGTCCAAAAATCTTCAAAACATACTTAATGATTGATTTCAAGTTAGGCTATTAAAAATTCTTTTTTCTTAAAATTGATTTTAGAATTGTTTAAGATAATCAAAATAATTTTAACTAAAATATCAACTTCGATTGACTTTGTTCACTTCAAGGTTAAGCAGATGTAACATATTTATTTAGGGAATCCCTAGTTGGTTCAGGATGTAAATATCACCAGAAAGAGAACTAGATGACAAAGTAGCTTATATGGATATGTATGACAGACTTACATATATCATAGATATTTCTTCACTGCTAGAAAGCCTATTCAGTACCCCGGTGAAGTTATCTACTTCTCCCATTGAATTTCCTTTCACCACTTCAATTAACACTTTTGTATTTTGTTGAGATGAGGGCAATCAATATATGAATTTCCTTTCATAATTTATTTTGGACAATATGGGGGCAATCAAATTATGAATTTACTTTCACCACATGTCTTGTATTTTAATATTTTTAAGTGGGGGCAATCAATCTATATGTCACATACAAGGGATGATATTTGTTTAAATTTTTTGAAAAGAAGGTTTGTCAACAATTTTAGGAATACTCTGAAACTAACTTTCTTCCAATTTTCAATACACCTTCACCTATAGGAATTTTTTTTATGGGAATCTTAATATTTCAAGGATCAACCTTGAGTGAATTAGTCAGTTTAAATTCCGTTAGAAGAGCTAAAATTATCAGGATTATCCTAGACATACTTTTTCAATGAAAATCAAAGGAACATAAAGATTTTCGCCTAATATTGTTTTGAAAATATGTTTTTAAGTTTTCAGAGTTAAGGTAAGTTTCTTTCTTTCTATGAAGACTAAGAAAGGATAAAGAAAATTTGAAGTGGATAAGAACTTGGGGATAGGAAAAAATAACCAAATCGAGGATTCAGAGGACCTGACACAAAATATCCCAATCCTACACAAGTTTGTGTATTTTAGTTCATATTTCTTTCGAGTTTATTTATTATCATTTTTACTTTTATTTCAGAGATGGCTTTAGAATTTATCAGCATGGAAATTTAAGTTGTAACTTTATAACTCTATGATTTTTAGGTCAGGTGATAATATTATCGTGAGAAAAAATTCCTTCACATTCATTTCAAAAAGAATTTTATTGAAATTTTATTTGAACTATAATAAGAGTAGGAACTCATACCTTATTTTCCTTTTGAATTTTCAGCAAGGCAGATTATTAATTTATCACCTATTTTTAGAGAAATCAAATGTTTGAGTGTCAAATTTTTATTTAGCCTCATCTCTTGTTCAATAAGATCTATTCTGCAAAACACCAAGAACAATAGACCACATGCCTTCATCCTTCGGCGACCTGAAATTAACCCTATCAAACTTTGAACCCCATCATTGGGATATGGAGTCATAATGCCTAAAAACTGAACCATATTGGATGTCAAACTGAGAACCGAACTACTGAACTGAAATAAAAAGCTGAACTAGAATGATGAAATGAATTTTTGATTTGGACAACTTATTTATATACATTGTCCCTACACTAATCAGACGAAATTCCATTGATCAAGTAATATGGAATCCCAATGGAGCCATGCAAATAGTGGATTTCTTAACATACCTTGTTTTATGCTTGGTGAAGGAATGAAAAAATAATATTTTTTTTGCAGCAAAGAATGAATAGGTAGTTTGAGCTTACTGTTGAAGTTTGGTTGCACAAAAAAAGATGCAACATTTTGGACCTCTTGAAGAAAATACTGCAAGCAAACAACCACTGGATCATGAAAAGATACAGAATTTTCAAAGTCAACCGATACCTCTTCCTGCTGGCCAAGATGCATGAAATGCCTTTACACACTTTCTCCACTACTGATCTTTTCTTTTTCTGGATCGAGAATGTCATATTGAGGCTCACTAGTCTGCTACTCATCAGTTTCTAAACAGGAGGGAGAGATCAATTGCTCCAGTAACCCCTCCTTATATCCTTTATCACCTATCCAAGAATCTTCTTTATCACCATCATACACAGTCTGATTATATAAAATTTATGAACTTTGAATTTCAAAAACTTCCATTTCTTGATGATATAGTAATGATGAATGAATAATAACAACTTGATCAAAATAAGAATTTAGAACATTGGTTTGATCATGAAAGTAATTACTATGAACATTTGGTACAATGACAAATGCACTTAGAGTATCATTTCCATTATCAGTGTCATTACCAAAATCATCTTTTCCAAGAGCTGATTGCTTATGGTATTCAATAAGCCATTGGCCTTCATAAGGATCTAGATCAACAGAAGATTCATCATCTTGTCTTTGATCAGCTTGAAGGACCGGAGGGTCTATAAGGATTTCTTCATTTTTACTTGCAATCATGTCGTCTTCATTCTTACTCCTGCAAGAAACCTCTTCTTGATTTACTTCAAAGTCTTTTTCATATAAATTTTCCTGATCTGTTTGAAGGAGATCTTGTTTTTCTGCAAATTCTTCTTCATATAGTTGGCCACAATTGCTATCATGTTTTGATTTTTCATCAACAAACTGATTATATTTACAATCTTGTTCTCTGAAATCTAAATTGCAAAAGTCTTCAAAAACAAAATCAGCTGGATAGATCCTCCTGCAATACTTATGGAAGGAAGCATAAAATTCTTTTAATGTTGAGATGATGGAAGGAGGAAGAGACTTGTACCAATGACGAGCATCCCCTCCCAGACTAAACATGAACAAATTCATGAGGACATCTTCATGATGGATATCTAATCGGTGCATGAGCTTATGAAATTCAAACAAATGTTGTGCAGGATTATCATCTTTATCCTCTCTAAAACTAGGAAGATAATATCCCCATTCTTTAATATCAGGAACAACGTTTGGAAAACCAAAAACCTTTGTAAATTCCAAAGGAACAAACCTCGCAACAATCTAAGCAGTGAAAGAACTTGACATCTTGAAACCAGTGGAGTCACCAATGAATCATGTGGAGTCTTTGAACCAAGGAGTCACCAAGTGAATGATTAGAGCCAATTGAATGCTTATCCCTTGTTCACCATCAAGGAATAGATCTAAAATTTGTTGTACCCCAGGGAAGATATAGAAATTCAAAACCGTTCCCGACAACGGTGCCAAAAAGATGTTGTTCCTGAGATTGATTCTAAGGCTCAAAGAATAATGTCAGGCATCAAAGGTTTTAAATGAAATGTTTTTATTAGTTCTTTTTTCTACCTTCAGTTTGATGAGAAATAATATTTAAATGAAATTAATAATAAGACAATACAGAGGCTATATCTCATTATTTGAGTCACAATTATAATGTAAAATGATGTAGAAATATTTACAAAATGGTTAAGGAAAGTCAGGTATCAATTATAGATAAGTCTCACCTTGTTCGCAGTAGAAGAAAAGTAGAAGATGCACCCTTGAACAAGATATAAAAATGCAGTAATTCACACAGATCACAAGTCATGTTTTACTCACAGTAATAACAGAGGAAAATCTATTTATTGAATGAAATCTTGGTATAATATCATCACAATAGATGTAGTACTAAATTGCAATCAATCACTCTTCAAGAATTACAGAAATAAATTTAGAGAAATGGAAACACAGAGGGAACACATAACTCAAATTGAACGAAACTTAGAATATCTGTCTGCACTTGTATTAATACTAAAAAAGAGTTTCTCTTTTACATTTAGAAAGAAGCAGCCCCAACATTGGGCTCGAAGCCACCATGAATAGATCTAAAATCTATCTATATATTCAAAAATTGTCTCAACTGGAAATCGTTGGACTTCCTACAATAGAATACCATCCGAATGAAATAAAAACATGCAAATGTTGTTGAGTTTTGATTTGATGTGCTAGCACTTCATCTGTCTCTTCATTTGCTTGCAGATGAATTCGTTTTCCTTTATTCTTTGAATTGGGTACACATGTCCATTAAGGCCACCACAATCATTGGCTTACTGTATTTTCCATCTGATTCCGTTTCCATCTATCCTTTCAGATGGGTTTACTAGGATAAAGAATTTCAGTTGAAGATATTGGGGTGGTAACTAGATATGTATCTTGACGCTGACTCATTATGGTATGGCTAACAATTACGGGAAAGAATAACTGTTGACGAAAACGATGCCATGGGGACAAGTATCCAATAAGGAGGTGGGATGAGTGGATGTGAGAATGTAGGTGGTGAGGTAGACGATATCGAGAGCGTGGAGGGTGTGACAGGCTGGAGGGTGAAAGGTGGAGTGGGTGGAGGACAGGTGTTGATTCAGGATTCTAACGGTCTATTTTGTGGGGGCATGAGGAAGTGGTTTTGAGGTAACCCGCCTTTCTCCCCGCAATGCACTTGGTGATGCCACGTACCCGCGAGAGAAAACTGCAGTTTAAATTGCAGGACCGCGCTTCAAAATTAAACCCCTCTCAACATCGCCCCCTGAATCGCTCTCGACCGTTGATATTCACGTTCCATTAAAACACGACTGTCGATCTTGTAAAGCGAGATAAGCGCCCAAAGGTTAAGTCGAGGTCATAACTCTCGGTCACATGTAGAGAAGACAAAGCGAGCTTCATGCAATTCCTGTCCGTCGATCTAGGCATGGGACACATGTCAGACGATCCCTGTATTTGGTGATCTCGTACTCCGGGAGGAAGCAAGCCATGTGAGTAAAAAAT
Organism: Picea mariana; assembly: GCA_032191745.1. Taxonomy (NCBI): domain Eukaryota; kingdom Viridiplantae; phylum Streptophyta; class Pinopsida; order Pinales; family Pinaceae; genus Picea; species Picea mariana. The sequence goes on along the minus strand of JASDQU010226563.1, from coordinate 11,060 downwards.
TTCTGAAGTCTCGAAGCTCGAAGTTCATTTGGACCATTGATCAAAGTAAACACATGGCAGGAGATCCTGTACTCCGACAGATTTGCAATGTTATGCATCTTAGAATGCCCGAAGCCTGAAGTTCCGAAGTAAATTTCAGCAATCCAAATCAAAAGGACACGCGGTGCCAGATCTCTCACTTCAGGGATTTGTACTATTGTGCATCTTGGAACGCCCGAAGCTCGAAGTTCTGAAGTAAATCTCAGCTGTCCAAATCAAAAGGACACGCGACACCAAATCTCTCACTTCAAGGACTTAGCACTCCATAAGGTTTGCGAGGTTAAGCATCTTGAAACGCCCGAAGCCTGGAGTTTCGAAGTAAATCTCAGCTATCCAAATCAAAAGGACACGTGGTTCTAGATCTGTCACTTCAGGGACTTATCACTCTGGATGGTTTGCAAGGTTAATCATCTCAGAATCCCTAAAGCCCGAAGTTCCGAGGTAAATCTCAGTCATCCAAATCAAAAGGACACACGATGCCAGATCTCTCACTTCAGGGACTTAACACTTTGGGGGTTTGTGTTGTTGTGCATCTTGGAACGCCCAAAGGTCGGAGTTCCAAAGTAAATCCCAGCTGTCCAAATCAAAAGGACACGTGGTGCCATATCTCTCACTTAGGGGACTTAACACTTTGGGGGTTTGTGCTGTATACATTCTTTCTCCCATTTCTATCTATTTATCCCCTCCCTGCCATATTTGGTCCCTTTCTTAGTTTATCAGGCTTCCAAACTGGTTTAGTGTTCTGCTAGATTCTGAAATCTAGTCTATCGAGCTTCCTTGCAACTTTTTGCGGTGCCGTAATCCTTAAGGAAATAAGATTATCTTGCCTGTAACAAGAGAAGTTTGTAATCTTTTCACTGAATGAAAAAATGTTAATTGTAAATGGTAAAATGATTTTGAAATTCGAAGAGCTTTATAAAATCTATCGTTCTTCGTATAGATCTGTTTATAGAGAGATTATTAAAAAGTCCGACGGAATTTATCACCTGGAAAATCACAATAATTATTGAAATCACTAACTTTATCCAATCATAACGTGATTAACAATTCGACGGTTCGGGGTTCATAGGTTTTTAATGTAAGAGGGAAAAAATCTCCCGAAGGTCTTATTCATGGAGAAGTTAATCTATTATTAATCACTTTTATGTTTCAATTAATCATGTTTTAAACATTGAGTTAGCCTTAAGTAATTCGATGGTTTGACGTTCGGGAGTTTTGGATGTAGCATGATAAAAATCCTCTAAAGGCCGAATTCCCAGAATAATTCTCTAAGTTTTTTGCTTTTTTGGGTAAAACATTTATTTCTAAGAAACAAAATCTAAAGTTCAAAATATCAAAATTATACGTGTTCCAACATCGTCCAATTGAGATCTTGCAAATATTTGAATTATCATTCCATGGGAATATTTTTCATGTATGTTAATGGATTATGCTAATATATATGCTAACATTATATATTATCACCATATGATTGCGTATCTTGGTTGTTGAGGACAAGTTGCAGGTATAAATCTTTGAGTTGCATGCTCAACGATGGTCTTCATTGAACATCTGGACGAGGTAGGCTCTTGAACTTGTCTTGTTAACATTTCATTTATATAGCATACTTGGGGTTAGAGTTGATTTCTGCGTGTCATTCCGTCTATTGTGGTTTACCCATGCCATAGAGAGATTTTCCTCGTAACAAAATTGGTGACCATATTGGGGAAGGTATTTCTGTTTGGGGTTTGGAGTGTTTTTCTCCTTGAATTGCTCTTTGTTAGCTTGAGTTTCCTTGTCGCCTGATTGCTTGACAACCTATTTCTACTTTTAATTTGAGTTTCTTGGCTTAATCTTTTCCCTGATAATGTTTTACTATATATACGCAGTTTTTCCCTTGACAGACGCATACATACACGAGCTATCCTTTTGTAGGGTGCGTACATATGCGAGTTTTTCTCAAACAGTCACATACATCATCTCTTTAGGCTTACTGGATGAGTTTGATGTTTTCTGGGTGAGTTTGGTTGGTTTCCAAGTATTCTTGGGTCTCTGTCCTAACTGTTAAGTGCTTACAGAGTGATAGGAAACCTTCTTATTTTTGAAATTTCGGGCGATATTCTTTCTTATCATCTTTTTCATTGGTTGTCCTTGCACATTGGTCTGAGTGTTTGCTTCTTGGTATCCTTCTTGGATTGTCTTTTTATTTTTCTTACAGTGGGGTCTGCATGTGAATCTGCTATTTCATCCTTCTGTTTTCTTTTCTTTATATAAAAAATACAAGATTTTTTTTTTGTTTCTCATTTTACATTATGGCATTTTCTCTTTTGATTACTAAGTATTGTTCTTGAAACATGTGGAAATATTGCATTTTATTGAAATTGTATAAATTGCATTGAAAGTTGCATTTAAAATCTTACCATCTCTTGAGAATTTAAGATTAGGACTTAGCAATATTTTTATATTCGTTTCTTTCATATGTTGAGTCATAATATCATTAGTTTCATGACCACACCTCTTGAGTAAACAAAATCCATTAAAAGTAACACTGATTAACTAAAATTGATTAAAAATGATTTTATTTCTCAGGGTACACAAACAAGCATAAGACATAGGGCCTTGGAATAAGATTTTGTGATTAAACTTGTCCAAGGCTATTAAAATAAACATATGTGTCTGACCAAGGAGTGGTGAAACCCATTGTGTAATTAGTAACATCAGGAGGCTCCGCTCACACTGGGGTTAAGAATGAGGTCGCATGAAGTTGGTTTTAGAGATAGCCCTATAATACCTTCTTAACATCAGAGATATTTCTGTGGTTCCATTCGTATATGGGGGTATTGCTAATATTTATCTTCGTGAGAGGCGGTGCTTTCAATATTTCAGGCTTTGTTACCCTACCCATACGGTGGACCAGACTTACGACTATTCGCCTGTGCATTGGTTATATTGTGGTGGCTCTAGTTGCTTGACATAGGTATCCACATAGGTTACTAGCAGGGGTTATTCTACAGGTACCATGAGTCGGATAAGGTTCAGACAACACACAACCTTTATGGAGGATTACCTCTCCGGAGGGATCTGACCGAATGCACTGTTAAGCCCAGGAGGGCCCTTATAAATGATTCTTATACCTCCAATATTTTGAAGGGAGTATCAATCCCCTCTTGGGCGAGGCATACCTACTCTAGTGAGGGAGGCCCCTTTTCAACTACTATATCCTGTTTGTGTGCATTTGGCCATTTTTGCTTTATTTTGGCGTGCTCTCTTATTATTAGTTGGCCCTAGGATTTGGTTTCATATCTCGAGTCTTGAGTCATCATGGAGCAAGACCAACCTCCTCACAGGTATCGCCGTTGAATTTACCACAAAATTTTGAGTCTTTATTGAAGTTGCCTTCTAAAAGGCATAAAGTTAATAAACATGGTACATATATCTCCACCTCCCAAACTTGTGATTATCCATTTATGGGTACCGATTCAAGTATTAATGACACAGGGAGTCCCTTGACTCATATATCTTCTATGTTTAGTGGGATTCCTTTGACTCCTTCAACCGCGATGGTTGTAGTGCCGAAGGTTCCCATCCTTACTGCTACCAAGCCTGTGGTTTCTACTTGACTCATACAAACGAATCCTTTTGGGTCTCTTTTTGGTATGCCAGGATACAATTCTCAGTCCATACCTTCGGTCTCTGACCCTTTTTCTTTTGGTGTTCCCAATATAATGTCGCAACTTTCATCCGCCATTCTAGTGACTAATGCAAATACTAGTTTTGAACCTGGGGGCATGGCTCCTCCACATGCTCCTCTCTCATTTTGTGGAGGTCATATTCCCCAAATGAATCCTACGGTGGAAGGCTAGAATCCTTTTCCTTATGAGTATAATCCTAATATCAATGCTCCTTGATGGAGTACTCAATCAGGAAGACAATTCACTTCCTATATTCCATCCTTCCCCCCTTATTCCTCCATGTCGATTATGAAAAACACATTTGTTACGAAAAATCCACCTCTATTCTCCAGAGTTCCACCTAGAGGGAGTCAGTTTCACGCTATGGGAAACCCCTAGCCAAGATATCCTCTAACTGGGGGCAATGTGATCCAGGTGGATATTGGTGGTTACCCACCTATTCCAACTGGCTCCTCTTGTTATTTTTTAGTGCAACACATTCTTTTGTACTCCTTCGTAATTGTGGGTTATACCCTTTCGGGTTTGTATGAATCCCTACACATCTTCTAGGTGGATACTGGTGGCCTCCCACCTAATCCAACTGGCTTATTTTGTATGTTTTCATGTCAACACATCTTGTTGTACTTCCAGGTCCGTTTTGGGGCCCCAAACAATGTTTTTTTGGCTTGCCATAGTTAAATTGTAGACAAAGTCAAATTTTGATGGCGTAATGCATAGTTCTCTAAAAGACCTTTCCAACAAGCTATCACGTGCCTAAAATAGAGATCGTATGCAAAAGTTATGACCTCGGGAAGTTAATGTACTAACCTACACAAACAGAGCCCACATGACTTTTGGTGTTTCATCTCCTAGGGTTAGGTTTTTGGATGTCTATGATTTTGGCATTCTTGTTTATCATAAAAAGGCCTTCAGAGCCTCATTGTAATAATCTTCTTGTGAATGAGCGTAGCTGTCATATCTCTTCTCATAGATAAAGCTACCACCATTCTAGCAAGTCTGGCACTTTGTATTTTTACAGTCTCTTTACAATTCTTCCATTAATAGAAATCAAGTATTGCTGTATTTCACTGTTTCTGGAAATTTTCATGAGTATTTCATTGTAATTTATCTGCTTTCATTTCGTTCCAAAAATAATCTGGATCAGTAGTATCAGATCAGGTTGCTCTTGATATTTTTTTAGCGCATGTCCCCAACGAGGTATGAGTATATCCAGTTGGGTCTCAAGTTTGTCTCTCTTGAGGACAATCACTCTCGCACGCCCAAGAAACCCTTGATGGAGGCATAAAACAAAAACGATGGAGCATAAGATTCTATTAACCTGTTTCTTGAGCAAGCTCTTGCATGACAAAGGGACGAAATGATGGAGAATTTTGCACACATTCTTTAACACCTGCCAATAACAACATGAGCATCTTCATCAAGCAACCATTTTTGGAGGGACCTCTCCCTTCAAGGTAAAAGTTAATTTTGATATTCCCATATTTGAAGGTTAGATAGATGCATATGCTCTAGAAAAATGGTTAAATCTATTAGAAGGTTATTTCTCTATTCAAAATTTTTTCGATAGGGAAAATATCACCTTCGAACTCCTCAAGGATCTCCCCCATGTCAAACATTGGTGGGAAAATTACTAGGAGAAAATTTCCACAGAGGAATATGGAATATATGGCGTCGAGCCCACTTGGAATTCTTTTGTGGATGCGGTCAAAGAACAATACTATCCTATTGATAACTATGAATACCAGTACATGAGATGGACCAAATTGTGGCAAGAGAAGAGCCACACAATGCTAGAGTTCACAAATACTTTCCATACCTTGCGCACCAAGCTGGGTATCAAAGACTCCAAGCGAAATCTAGTTTTGAAATACCATGGGGCTCTACATAGATACATCCAAACCGAAATGGATTTACTAAACATCTCATCATTGGGAGCTACCTATCGATATGCTGTCAAAATCGAGAAAAATTTTAGGCACCAGAACAAATGGGAATTCGAGTCTGCAAATATGCAACAACAAAAACACGGTAAAGACGACCCTAACCAATAGCCTCTATACAACTAGTCCAAGACAAAGGAGAAAATGGGTAAAGTAAAGATGAAGAATGACACTGGGAAGTGGTGTGACTTCCACAAAATCCCCTGGCACAACACCAATGAATGTTTCTCGAAACAATCATTGGTGGTCGAGGTCAAAGACATGGAGCCGAAACTTGATTCAGAATACAGTCCATAAAATATTGAAAACAAATAGATCATCGACGTAGACCCCACTGTTACTGTCACAACCACAATAATTCAACTAGAAGAACCAGTAGATACTGAAGAGGGGGAGTGCCTCTTCCATTCAAAGACGTGGGTGAAGGGGACCCCATTTCATTTCATTGTTGATAACAACAGCCAAAGGAATCTCATCTTAGCTAAGGTCATCAAATAGTTGGGGTTGTCAACTACACCACACCCACAACCATACAACATCAGGTGGCTTCACCAGGGACGAGATCTTCGCGTTAGCCAACAATGTCGTATTTCCTATGGCATCCATCCATTCAAGGATGAGGTAGTGTGTGATATTTCCCCTCTTGATGTATGTGATGTTTTTTTGGGCCAACCATATATGTGGAAACGTCATGATGTCTATGAGTCTAGAACTCGTAGTGTCATTATTACTTTGGAAGGTCAACTCTATAAGATACCAGAGGTAGTTTCGACTACTGCTCCACCAAAACATCACCGCAAGGTAATCTCTCATACTGCAAAATTCATCCTCTTCACAGTCTGTTCGAAGGATGCATAGAAAACCACTACAACCACTGCAGCCCCAACACCTTCTATCCAGCAAAAACAGATTGTTGAAGAGACAAAATATATTGTTTCTTCACCTACAATAGTGCCTACACAATGCCGAATCCAACCCAAAGACAACATGTTTGTGAAACAAATTCAACCCCTCCAGCAACATGTTTATGATAGTCTTCCACAAGAAAAGAAGCATAACTTCTCTAACAAGGCATGCAACTCACCAAGCTTTAGATTCAGAAAATGCTTTGCCCTCTTCCGTGAGAACTCAATGCAATGGAGACCATTTCTTCCTAAGGGGGGAGGATTGATCCAGGTGGATATTGGTGGCCACCCACCTGTTCCAACTGGATCCTCTTGTTAGTTTTTAGTTCAACATGTTCTTATGTACTTCTTTGTAATTGTGGGTTCTACACTTCCGGGGCTATCTGAAGCCATACATATCTTCTAGGTGGATACTAGTGGCCTCCCACCTAATCCAACTAACTTATTTTGTATGTTTTCATGTTAGTACATCTTGCTATACTTCCAGGTCCATTTTGGGGCCCTAAATAGTGTTTTTTTGGCTCACCACAGTCAAACTTTAGACGGAGTCAGAGTTTGACGACATAATCCATAGTTCTCGAAAAGACATTTCCAACGGGCTATCACATGCCTGAAATGGAGATCATATGCAAAAGTTACGACCCCAGGAAGTTAATTTACTAACTTACCCAAACAGGGCCCACATGACTTTTGGTGTTTCATCTCCTACGAATTGGTTTTTGGATGTCTAGGGTTTTGACATTCCTTTTTAATATAAAAAGGCCTTTAGAGCCTCATTGTAATGATCTTCTTGCAAATGAACGTAGCCGTCACATCTCTTCTCAGAGATAAAGTTGCCACCATTTTAGTGAGTCTGGCACTATGTATTTTTTAAGTCTCTTTACAATTATTCCATTAATAGAAATCAAGTATTGCTATATTTCTCTGTTTCTGGGAATTTTCATGAGTATTTCATTGTAATTTCTTTGCTTTCGTTTCTTTCTGAAAATAATTCAGATCAGAATGTTTATAACCCTCATTATGCAACCCCTGCAGGTATGATGCCCATTCAACACCTTATGAATCAGTTTGGAGGAGGATATTACCCTACCAGACAGGGCCATGGTATATACTAGAACCCTGGATGGCCTGCAATCCCTCAACAACAATATTTCCCGGGAGCATGGGCTTAGACGCCGCAAACCCAACTCCCTTTTCTGGCCACGCTTAATCTACTAGATTTTTTGAGAGTAATGAATGACCCGGTGCATCACAATTTGTCATGGCCCCCCGTCCCCACCAAGATTCCTTCAGACATTCCAAAATTCGAGGGAAAGATTGGCGAGGATCCAGGTGATCATGTTACTACTTTTCATATTTGGTGCTCATCTAATTCCGTTAATGACGATTCTATTCATTTGATTCCATTTCAATGCACCCTCACGAGGGTCTCACCAAAATGGTACATTGAGCTACTGGGGGGACCGTACAAAAACTTTAATCAAATGATTTTGGTATTTCTCAACCACTTCCAATTACCGGTTCGTTTTGATGCCGCATAGAAATTTTTTCGGCCTTTCTCCAAGATAAGGCCATACATATCTCAAACCATATCCAAGAGTGGCATAGGCAGAAGAGGTTGATTAAATCCTACATTCCCCCAGAGTTTCTGTTGGAGTGGTTCCTTAAGTCCTTATTGCCTTGTATTTCGAAGGATGTTTCTACATCTAGAGTAACATCTGAGAAAGAAGCTATTTTCAAAGACTAACAACTGGACCTCATATATGATTAGTCTGGGATGTTGTTTGAAATTCTTCCTGACACACCACAATCGAATTATGACCCTAGACAAAATCCTGGGCCTCATGTCAATGGCATCATAGGATCTGCAAATGCTAAGTCTACAGACTTGGTGACAAACCAGTTGAAGGATTTTTCTCTAAACCAGCCTATAGAAGGACAAGCTTCGACTTCGTCCTCCACTCCCACTCAGTTGGCGAATGCAAATTTTGTACAGTTGTCATATAACCAACAAGTAGGAGGGAATATAAGCTAAGGAAGAGGTAATAATCATAAGGGTGGGAAAATTAATAACAAATCCAAGGATGACACTAACAATGATAGATCGAATAATAATGCTGGCGAGGGAAATAAAGAAAAATGAAAGGTAAATTTTCCTTGTAAACTTTGTAAAAATGATCATCTTACCCACCTATGCCCCAAAATCGAGGAATCCGCGTGGCTCTTATCACAACCACATGTTGTGCTGACCAATTCATTTTCAAATAATCAACACATGGATTTAGGGTCCTCCAACACCAAAAATGCATCGAGCAAGAGTCAAAACCCCTCGACACATGAAGGTGGCCATCTATGTGTTAATATGGTCAAGTCTCAGATTGATGTAGCCACTTGATCTCGTGATTATGGTTCTTCACAGATTGTTATAGGTCTAGAGTATCCCCCTCCTCTGGAAACACCCTTTCATATTGACAAGACGAAACCTCCGCCTCGTATTCCGAAAGGAGTACTAAAATGCTCTGCTCATAATCCTAATGTGAGAGCTGCCCAAAACTATTCGATTGTTGAATATCTAGGTAAAACCCCTTGTGAGATGTTGGTTTTGGAGGTGCTCTAGACCTGTCCTTCACAAAGGAACACCTTGTTATCTGCTTTAGGATCTCTAGAATTGTGTGTCTCGAAGGTTATTAAGTTTGACATCACGGATGTTAAGCCTCACTTTCCTTACCACGTGGCCTTTCAAATCCATGTGGAGTACACGAAAATTATCATCAAATGCACTGTAATTGATGAAGGTGCAACAACGTGTGAGATGTACCTAACCTATTGGAAATCCATTGGCTCTCCAACTCTATCCCAATCTATGACTATGTTGACTGCATATGATGGACGTTCATTTCGACCCCATGAAATTCTTCCCGCTTTTTCGGTCTAGTTAGGTGGAAAGACAGTGGAGGTTGATGTCGAGGTGGTTGATATGCCCCTTGACTATAATTTACTACTAGGGTGTAATTGGACTTATTCCATGACTGCAGTCATGTCGTCTGTTTTCCGCACTTTATGTTTTCATCACAAATGGAAAATAGTGACGATTGATCAAGTGTCCTTTGCACATCCTAATTCTAATGCATCAGTTGGAACTTCGATCCTAGTGATCGATAATTCTCGACAGGAAACTGAGGATGTTGGTGTCAGAATGTATTCCTCTCTCATGGGTAGCTTTGATTTCATGGAACCAATCCATCACATTCATGCCATTTCTAGTAAGTCTTTTTCGTCGATGAGGTCCGTTCCTTTACATACTTCATATTTCAATGACCCTTGGACCCTACCTTCCTTGACTATGTCTTGTGAATCTCAGTCGCACATTGAGATGGAAATGCCACTATAAACAACAAAGGTTGTGTATCAAGCTATTCTTAACACTACTACTGATCCAGATCCTTTCTCCTCGCAGAAGAATGAGGAGGATCCCATTCTAGAGCCTTTATGGGCCGCCCAATCGTCTTGTTCGCATGATTTCCTCAACGATACTTTAGCTTCAGATGAATCCATATTAGAGGCCATGTATGGTCCCAATAGGCCTTGGGACGATATGCATCATCGCTCCTATTTCCTCCCAGAACTTGTTAGGATCGAATATGACGACTTTAGATCTACCTTGAGTGAGATGGTCGGTCACATTGTCGTTCCACTAGATACGCATGGTATTTATGCCGAAGGAAACATGGAGAATATTTCTCCTACCGTCACGATCGACATCTCTCGAACTCCTGGAAAAATTGAGAACATATATATCGGTGCAGATTGTTCTCCTGAAAAAATTGATATCTACACGAATCTCTTCAAATAATTTCGTGATGTATTCACTTGGTCATACGAATATATGTCAAGGATCGATCCCAACATTGTCGAACATGAGATCAAGACGTATCCGGATGCTAGACCTGTTCGAGAACATCTTAGAGATGTTAATCCTAGGGAGGCCCCTTCTATTAAGGTAGAGGTAGAGAAGCTACTTAATGTTGGTTTCATCTACCAGGTTTCCTTGACCGAATGAGTGTCCAACCCCATTCCCATGAATAAGAAACACAGAACCATCCGCTTATGTATGGATTTTCGAGACCTGAACAAATATTTTCCTAAAGACAACTTCCTGATTCCTTTAATTGACCAGATTCTTGATGAGGGCACGATAAGTGAAGTTTTTTATTTTATGGATGAATTTTCAAGATATAATCAATTTCAAATCAAACCTGAGGATCAACACAAGATGACATTTATTTTTCCTTGGGGTAATTTTGCATACCGAAAAATGCCTTCTGACCTTAAAAATGCCGGAGCAACCTTCCTGATCCAGGTGGATATCGGTGGCCACCCACCTTCTCCAACTGGCCCAAAACATGTTTCTGGCAATTTTGGTAATTTACTATTTTTAGCAGTTTTAACTTCCGGGGCCATTTTGAGGCCCTAAACGATGTTTTTTCAACGAGCTATCATACGCC
>JASDQU010226559.1:0-17320 GCA_032191745.1 Picea mariana | reverse complement strand
TTGTTGCTAGTTGCCACACTCTTAGAAGGATTCTTTGTTCTAGTATGCTGATCAGGAATGTCAAGATCTCCCTCTTTCTTCTTCGACCTTAGGTTGTATCTATTTGAATTGCCACTGGTATTTTTCCCTTTGCTCGGGTCATTTAGTTGGATTCCCATGAGAACCTCTTCATATGAAGATTGAGTTAAATGGGGGGATGAAGAGGTACCACCAAGACAATGGATCTCAGGATCAACATCTTCTTCCTCTCCTTCTTTATTAGTAACAAGGTTATTTTGGAGAGGAGCTAGGATTTTTTTATCATCCCTATCCTTATTTATTTGATCTCTTTGGATGATCTGAGGGGCGTTATTTGGTCTTCTGAAATTACCCATGTTATCAACACTATGGGTCTTCCTATAGCCTTGTTTCCCCTCGAATTTCAATTTCTCCATTTCAACTCATCCACTTGAGGGTGGGCAGCAGAGGAACCAGAGGTTGAAGCTTCAGACCTAACTTTTCTTCTGTCTCTATCAGCCTTACTCCTAAGTTTTTTAGCTGCCAATATATTGGACTCTACTTCAAGGACTACATCTTGCATATGATCCAAGGAGGTAGCTCTTCTTTCTCTCAACAGGAGGCAAAACTCAGGGTCAAAATCACTAGCATAAGTAATCTTGGCAGAAGTTTATGTAGCATTAATTTTAGTGGGAATCTTATTGTACATATTATTAAATCTCTTTGAGAAGTCTAAAATAGATTCCCCCTCTCCCCTCTAAGTGACCCAAACTATGTAATATAGTAAAGGAAATATTTTTTATTCCCCCAATGTCTCAAGAATGAATCATCCAGAGCTTCAAACCCATCAATATATTCAGGAGTCAAGCCTCTGGACCATTTTCTAGCCTCACCATCAAGGCTCTATACAAAAACTCTCATCTAGACATCTTCATTTTCAATATTAAGATTGTCTGCATAACTGTAAAAAGTTGAAAGGTGTTCTTCTGCAGTTATGTCTTCCTCCCCTGTAAACTTGGGCATGTACTTGAGGTAATATCCAACTGGGAGGGCATTCATAGGTTGAGGTAAAACAACAGGGGCATACCTAACATCCACTATGGCATCCATTATGTTTCTAGGAGGATTAGCACCTGCCATTAGGATGTGAATTGTAGGAGAGCAAGGGGGAGATGGAGTTTGGGCAGGTAGGAGTTTCTAGGAGAAAGAGGAAACGACTGAGAGTTGGAGGAGAATGATATAGGGTTCAAGGGAAAAGAAGTTTCCCCCTCTTTAGATACTGCAACTTTGATAGGAGGAGGAGTGGGAAAACCCAAAGTGGGAAAATATTCTAAGCTCCTACGCCTAAACCACTTTACAATATCCAGGCAAACATGGGTGACAAAACTTTCTTCCAAATGAGATATATAAGGGGAGAATTCAACAGGGAAACTTCCAAAATTTAAACTTCTGGAAACTCCAACAGATGGTAAAAAATGGGAATTTGATGCAGAAATGGAGATTTAAAAGAGGAAGTTTGTAAATTACCATAATCACCTGGTACAACAGCTGAAAGTACTTCTTGAGCGGTCTCTCCATTTTTATAATCTTTTATGGGTTAGCTTCAGGGGTTTACAGAAGAAGCTATGGATTATACCTTGTGGGTCTACCTTTGGGAGCCACAACTGAAACAGTGGAGTCGCCAGGTGCAAGTTGCAATCTTCAAGGTACTGATTTTTGATGCACCTTCAGAATCAAAATTTCTTTGTCATTCAATCCCAGGGAAATGTATTCAATTCGTTCCCTGGAAATGGCACCATGAATGTTATCATTGATTTCACCCTCATATTGCAATAGGATAATCCCAGTACCCATCAAAATGTTTGTGGAAGTAGGTTTATGAATGGAGGTCGAATGGACAAAAACTCGGTAAAAGAATGATTTAACACAGAAACTAGAAAAGCAATGCATAGGGAAATGAGGTCCTCATTAACTTCGGACAGTGGTTTGAGTTTACATATGAGAAGAAGGAAGACTTAGTGAGAAAGGTAGACAAGTATTCCATGAGCATTCGACTTTCAAGCAGCTTGGTGAAGAAAAAATCAGTCACAAGAGCAATCTTGGACTTAAGTTTTAGACACTGAAATATATCACAGTAGCATAATAATCAAACCTCCATTATCATGTGACTACGACAACTCAACTGGATCCTCCATGCCCAGGCATTTCAGCATAAGGGGAAATAGGATAACATAGGGAAGTACTGGAACAAGTTTCAACAACATTATAATCAAACCTATATTACAATACAACCACAACCCTCGTTTGTATCCTCCATGCACGAGTGTTTCAGAAAAGTTTAAACAAAGAGGTGAAAGAAGTTGACCTCTATTAATGCGAAAGTCTCAAGTATCATACAAAACCAGAGAATGACTATGTTATCAAATATTACAAAATATAGAGCTTTTCTCAACCATTCGACGACCTTAACAAAATCTTAAAATGACCTATTTATAACTGGATCAGTTCACAACTGTCAAAAGTGTGATCTGGCCATTCCATTCAAATCCTTCATCTAAGCGTTCTTCTGTCAGACTATGTTTTTTTCTTCTGTTAGAAGCAAGCTCAGATCAGCATGGGCTTGCAGGGAAAATTGTCCATCGCAGTACCTTGGGCTAACAACTCTGTCTCCTTAGCCATAATTCTATGCTTTCCATTTATGGACTGAGCTGAGGCTTCAACTAGCAGTCCCTGCTTCATTAACTGGATATTCATTGGGATCGGAGCATGGTTGGATGATTAGCAGATGGCCACGTGCCCCTGATCAATTGGGAGCTGAATAAGAAGATGGATTCGGGCCGCAAAAGTTAGACTTTTCTTATTGGATGAACTCCTCTTGAGATTGGAGCGTGGCGAGACGACTATCAGGAAACCACCTGTAGCTATTGGACAAGGCCTCCTATGCGCACGTGATTTAGGGGCTGAGGGAAGCGGTTTAGGCCCACACTGCTTTCGGGCCCAAAATGCACCCTCCTTCGACACGTAGCCTCCTCGCAAAACCATGGTTCAAATTTCATCCTTCCTTTGGATTTCAAAATTCGCGCAGCTTGTGGCACTGAAATGATCATAAGTCATTGATCTTATCACGACCTGAGATCTAAGAGCGTCGGCTACTTTAACATCCCCTCCAAAGGGAAACTAGAAACTAGAAACTAATAAAACAAAGACAAAGAACTAAAATTAATAAAGGAAACTAGAAACTAATAAAGCAAACTAAAACTAACTACACTAATCTAACCATAAACTACTAACTACTATATATACATGATACTAACCATGATTATAATAACTCAAATCAACTACCTAATTATCAGCTATGATATTCCTTATTCACAAATGTACAATATGGACAAACTACAGATTTGATTAAAACCTGAAAAAACTCAAAAGTTCGCTGCCCTGAGACAGCCAAGAATCTCTTTTTATCTTTTATGTTTTATGAAAGGGAAAGAAAGCTAACTGAAATTAGACAATCTAATATATATCTATATTAAACTACTTAATAAAAGCAGTAAACTAAATATTAATTAACCTGGAAACGCTCCAAGTCTGCCCTGCGTAGGATGACTTCTTAAGCTGATTGGAGGAGGGAAACTCACACCAGTTAATCCATATGCTTCTCGTAAACGATCAGCCGTGCTGCTTCTTGAAGTGTGATACAGGACAAACAAGACATAAAAGAAATCATAACAATTTTCTGATTTTAAATTCGTGCAAAAGGGAAACCTATTATGCAGCAAACTTATATATGATAATTCAAGTTATAAAGAAGACAAAGCTATCATTCATAAACTGAATCCTTAACTGTTATGTCTTTTATCAAATTGGAAGCAACAAGGTATGTATAACAATAAGAAATTATATCACTTGAATTTGATTTAGATAGCAAAGTAATACTAAACCAGAAACGAAATGATATACAAAACTTGGAACAAAGTGTCGATATATTGAAAAGCAAAAGCTATAACAACGCATCAATTCCGCTCTAGTTTGAATCAGCATTACATATCCTTGTTCTCCCCAACTGAGGATGATCCATTATTACAAAACCATAGGTTTATATAGGCTTCTCACAAGGTAAAACTTCCTTGTGAATAATAGCAAATTGTTTTACAAAATCTGGGAAGATATCTTCCAAAACTGACTAAAGCTAACAACCCATAACAAGAATACATCACTAAAACATCTCTCAAACAGCCACAGCTTGCCCATTGGTCATTGAAATTCGCAAGTACCTAAACAAGGACAAAAATGGACAAGTTTAATTGATATTTTAGTTGCAAAATCATCAAAAAAATCAACTTTTATGACTACATAACAGAACCAAACGATTCTGTAGCTAATCTAATCTTAAAACAGAACTCTTTTAATCTAAATCTAACAGAAATATATTCAAACAAATATTTGATTACTAATTAAAAAGAAAGCAAATCATTTAGATCACAACAAACCAAAACTGCCATGCTAAATTAAAACAAACAAAATCCTAATTGAATCTATTTTAATCAAAACAAAAATCAAATAAATCTTTTACAAAATCCATCCATTTGTTTTGCATAATAAATCTATCTAGAATTGAGTATAGGGAAAAGATGAAAAACTTTGCCACCAGATCTAAAGCATACACCAGCAGCTTCAGCATTGGCAAAAATGGTTATCAAAAAATGTTCCTGGATATTGAATGGCCCTTGCTTGATCAACTCATTCCAGAACCCTTTTGCCCCATGTAGGTTTGCCAAAGCACACCAACCATTAAGACTGATGTTTAGGCTTTTCATATCCATAAGAAAGTCATTCTGCCGAATGTTAAGCAAAGCCTCTGCTTCTTGGACGTGTTTATATCTACATAGAGCACATATAAGAATTTGGACAGCAGGAGCATTGAGCTTCAGACCAAATTCTTCTCGCTTGTCAAATGTCTCAATTGCTGATTCCACCATGTGAGCAGCTGCATATCTTCTTATCAGTATGGTGAAGGTTTCATCTGTGACCACAGATGGACTGTCTCCCTGATTGTGCATTTCCTTCACTAGCTGCCACATTGTCTTAAAATGTTGGGACTTACCTAGAATATTTAGAAGTGCATTATAAGTCTCTGTGCCATTGCTGTAGCCAGGCTGTTGAGAGGCCCACACAAAGAAAAACATAGCAATTTTCCAATCATTTTTATGTCTAGCAAGCACCTCTAGCACCAAATCTGTATAAATAGTTATGCCACACTGGTTTAGAGCCTTTACACGATCCTGTAGGATTAATTTTAAGAAGTCTCTGAATGACATGGGCATCATTTGCTTCTGGGCAATCAGAAGTTGAACTATTGCCAAGTTCATCATGGTCCAAATCAACTAGACCTGAATCCATCCTTTGCTCTTCACCACTTTTGYTGCCTTCTYTTTCYTCTTCATATCCMRCCCGGAGTTKTGCAAGATCACAATCTGCMTGTGATGTGCTCARACTACCAAAATGCTTTTGAGCTTCTAAAGACTGCCTGTGAGGCAATGGACCRGGCCAGAAGACCTCTTGCAATCCAAAATTTGATTTTGCAACTGGCCTGTTTGGAAAATGGATCTTCTTTCAAGATAAAAACAATGCAACGATTGAGCCAGGACAATCAAAATCAGTCTGTCTCCTAAAATTTATTCCTGTATGAATAAAGCCTGGACACCCACAGGGAAAAACAGACCTAAAAATATGCCTGTTTAAAAATGAAATAGCAACTTCCTTTCTCAGACGTGAGACTAAAAATGGCTTGTTTTGCAGAGCACAGGTCATTCCAATATCCGTTTGTGTCTGTCATTGAGCTCTTTTGTCACAACAGCCTTGTCATCGTAAATAAGAGACTATCGAACTCCAAAATGTAGGACTTGTGGTTTCTTCGTTCAAATTCTAATGGCAGATCTGCTCTGAAAGTTGCCTCATTCTGGGTACCAACAGTTCTGCAATATACAAAATCAGATGAAATGGGAATACCTTTTGAATTTCAAAATTTTGTTCTAGATGACTGTCATGGTATGCCTTTTATTCTCCGGAATACATTCACGCTGACTATTTCTATCCAAATAAAGGGCTTGACAGATACCTTCTTCAAACATATAGTTAGAAGCCAAAAGGAAAAGACCTTCAGTTTGCATTTTGCCATGTAAATCCACCACAGGAACAGACTCGTCCTCATCTCTTTCACGGTCAAATTCAGGACTGCCAAGTACCCTACCCTGAGTTCTTACAACACTATTGCATTCATTTCCTGCCCAGATAAACTTAGGGTGAATTTCAAACTCAGGGATCTGCTCAATATTTAACTTATCAGCAGACAGATCAGTTGACTTCAGGGTTTCATTGTAACTTTTATTCGGTTGTTCTTTTGGTGCAGAACGAGTACAAAGTTGTGCCCCTTTGTCTTCATATGCTGATGTTTGTCCGAACAATTCCACACCTACCTTACAATCACAATCTGAGTTGTCATCCTCTCTGGGCCATGTCACCATCATCAAACTCAAAGGGTGCATCGAACCTGAATTCTTCATCCTCAGTTCTCATCTCATCAATGCTGTCATCTTTGTTTAGTGCTTCATTCTGTGTGCTGGTGAAGGTCTGGTTTGTGCACATGATAGCAGAATTTCGATTGCCAAGGGTTTCCAAATCTGTACCATGTTTTGTTGGCCCCAAAGCCCGACTTGATACCTCCCTGGAGTTTGGCTTGCACGCATTTTTTTTTTAATAGAAGCGTGGTTTGATATGGAGCTGGACATAACCAGAGGCTCCTCACGAGATACCCTGTCTTCATCAATGTTGGAGCACTGATTTTCTTTTGAATTTGAAAAGTCTTGAGGGGATTCTGAATATCATCCATACGATCAATACCCAACTCTGAAAACTTGGCGTGATCTGTGTTTTGTGCGATTCATGATTGGAGGTCGAGCATAATTGAATAATGTTTTATTCCCACATATATACTTCTTACCCAGATAGCATAGCATACGAGGTTCGCACAGGAGAATCTAACCTCTCTATGCCTTCCAGATCATCCAGGGAAGCCACGACCTCTCAGCCTGGTTGCAAATCATTTTGGGTTTATATACAGGCCGACTTATTACATGAAGTTTTTCAAATCCAGTCTGTAAACTCGCACAATTCTCCAAACCACAATAAAAGTATGGATGGGAAACCCTAGAAATGCCAGAAACTTTCAGAGGTCGCATAAATAAAAGGTATTCAGATCTAGCTATGAAAATGTCAAACCATATAAAAAATGACCAAAGTTACCTGTGTACGATTTATGAATCTAAGGAAACCATCACATTAGCGAGCATGAGCGTGGCAAGTGAAGAATAGCTCAATTTCTGGTAAGGAGGCAGGCTTTTACAGCTGTAATATCCCCAAACTCAATTATGTGCCAACGTAACCACTGATATCCTTAACTTAACCAATGTGTCGATCATGTAACCAACCTACCAATAGTTACAAAAATAGCCATAGGAATTATATTAAAAGATATGCATGAATATCCATACATCTCATGAAACCAAAGGTTGAGTAGGCCAAATAAGAAGTTAATCCAAACTTAATGCATTGCAATTTCAATGAAATCCAATCACACAATCGATGATATAATAAGGTCCAATGAGTATACCAATGCGAGCGAGTGTTATACCATAATGTTCAAACATCCGACATGAAATTCAAAACCCCAAAATCATGTATTCGCCAATGTATTAATCAAACATTTAACCAAGGTGTCAGATCGAAATTACATAAAATTGATATGCCAAGAGCTGTGATAAGGATCAACAATAAGGATTACAAAAGATGGATCAGGACCTTCATGCAATTCAATGAATCAATGTTCAGGCAAGTCATAAAATGTGAATCCAAAAGCTAAATGTCTTCAATAAAAATGAAGCATGAAACCAGATCAAAGGATATTGCCGATCATGTAAAGATCAACAATAAGATAAGCGCAATATGCATAATGACATAGAAGGTATTGGCGGTTCAGATTATGATCGAAATGTGACCTCGAAAGGAGAAATTTTCATGCTTACAATCGTGAAGACTTAGCGAAGATAGGCGTGCGGAAAGGCGCAAAGAATAAAATCATCCTTCATTCGAAAATTGCGACGAAAAAATCAATGTTTGTGAAACATTGGTGTAGGCAGCTTATGAGACAATGAAAAATGTGAATTGGCTGCCAACACGACTTCAACACATCATATGGGAATTAGACTTAGAAACTAGTTAGTACCTTGGGAACTTCATGCCTCGATCTCAGGCCTCCTCGCTTCTGACAGTAAGTTTACATCATTGACCTTTGATCGGGTGATTCCAAAATTTTTCAACCTCAGCTCATTTATTCGCATTCGTTGGATTGTATTGGGGTACCTTGGGGTTCATTGAAATCATTGGTGATTTCCCTCACACTTGTTAATGGTTTACCTAAATGACTGGTAATCAAGTGGTTTCTACCATGTTCGACATCAAAACATCTATTCACATGGATATATTCATACCACATCGATATTGGGACAAAGACCCTAGGTTGAGCATTCATTATGATATCTGCTTGGCCCAGGCTGCAAAGGAAATCATTTGAGCATGTTGATACTTATAATGTCACATAGATCCCCATTGTATTGGTATGTGGCTATGTCTTATCATCTCGTAGCTCCACTGTGAATTTTGCATGGCTACGGTCATTTCATTTCATAGAGGAATGGATCCACATTGTATCTCTGGTGGCCATACCCTTAGTCAATATTATCATGGATTCGCAGTGTATTTATTGGCGGCCATACTTTGAGTGATTTCTAGTCCGAGCATATGTATGTCTTCCTCAGGAATTAAACACATATTAACATTGCTTGATGGTTGTCTACAGCTTCTACCAGGTTCCCCGACTCCATACCCTTGCTTTGAAGAATATACAAAGTGTTTTGGCCATCATCTTCCATATTCTAACTTCACACTTTAGGGGGAAATATGTTAGACATAAAAATTCCTCACTTCGATAATGTCACATTCTCATTGTCGCAAGTTTCCAAGTTTCTCACTTTTGTCGCAAGTGTCGTAAGTGTTGTATTTTTGTTCTGTTTCTATCGCATTGAGAACGACACCATGCAAACACTTGATATATCCTCTAGAACATGTTAGAATAAGAAGCCCTATCAATTGACAATCGGAACAAGTGTTTTACTATTGGAATTAATCATCTTGGAAAAACTTTGGGAAGATCAACGCTCCTCAGCTCACATGCAGGGAGCGCTAGCACTCCTTGCCCATCCTACGGGGAGCATTGTAGCGCTTTGTGTCCAGTTCTAAGGGAGCACCGAAGTGGTTGAACAAATATTGGGAGGAAATCCCCTTTTTCTCTTAAGACAACTATGGATGGATCGAGTTGGTTTGGCTCGAATCTAACCCCTAGGCTTCATCTAAGGAAGATATCACAACTGATGAAGCCATATCCTCAACTAATCCCAAATATAACCAAGGTAGTTGAGCCTCTCAAAGGATATAAATGGAGGCATTCTCATGGTGAACATGAAGGAAAATAATCAGCAAAATCATTGACAATCTAATCGTAGATCTTTCAAGCAAGGGGTTGGACGAGGAGGACCTAGAGAAGTTTTTGCAACATCATCCATGATTGTAAGTATCTCTTCAAATTCTCATCAATATACTTGGCCTATTCCCTTCAAGCTTGTGTATTATTGCATGTGCTTTTCTACTGTTCTTTCTGTCATTGTAGATGGATTTGTTTAAAATAATCTTGTAGAGTAGGAGATCTTTGTTTCTCTTTGTTTTCCATTGCATTGCAGGTGTCAACTCATGCTAAGTAGTTTGGATATTGAACTTGGATTGGAAGTAGCGAGGACAAACTTTGAAACAAGGTGCATCACACTTTTTCTCCCTCTCTATCTTTCTAATTAGTTAAATTGAATTCAAAGGGATGTTATTGTCCAKTTTTGTTTTTTTGTCTTGGTATTAGGGGTCTAGAATCCAAGGGAAGAATCACCTATCCATAGGGGAATTATTCCTAACAGATTCCAAATAGGAAATCTTTCTGAAAATGGCAAGAAGTCAAGAAGAGACAACATGATTTCTTTGGTTCTCACTATAAGATAATACTTCTTTTTTAAAAATTCCCTTTCTAGCATGATATGGAACGACTAAGTTAGATTTGTCAGTTTGCAATTGACACCAATGTAACATGGTAGCATCTCCATGAAAGGTTTCCCTGCAATGCCTTTTCTGTAAGGAGATGTGTGTTAAATGTGTGTCAAAGATGATTTTAAGGATGGAAATTTATTTTAAAATGTAGAAACCTTGGCGAATCTTACTAATCCTTCATATGCCAACTATAAATGTTTGGCAACATTTTTGTAAAAGTATTCAAATTTATAAGGATTTTATCTAGTTTGTATACAAGTTTGGCGATTTTTAAGGTAAAATAATTTTATCTTATAGAATTTGGGCGAATCATTTTTAGAATGGCGAATATTTTTTTGGGAAAAAACATGGAAAATTAGCCCATGAGCGAAATTTAGCCCCTAAAATCATAACTGATTGTCCCATATGATCTTTCTTGCTTGTCTAATCATCCATTTGTCCCCAAATATGACCCCTTTCTAGTCAAGGAGGGGCACAAAGAGTAAGGAATATTCAACTTCCATCATTTCTAAAAATCATTGGGCTACCTTACAACCCGATAGGACATGTTAAATTATATTAGGATTATGGCATATCAAACAACAATACTTAAAGTCAGATTGATGAAGCATCTCTTTTATTGCATTCTAACATGATTTTATGGTCCACCTAGGATTTGGTGCAAAAGGGAAAATAAAGGAGATAGAAGCCTCAATAGAAGTCGAGGACAAAGAAGAGGAAGAAGAGTAGCGGTTGGCTGCCACAACTCAAGAGTTTTCTCGAATGTTCTAGGATGAGTTCACTATGATTTTGGACCTAGAGTACAATACTAGGGCATGATGGTATATAGAAAGTGGGGCCACAAGTCACATGACAGGTGAAAGACTTTCACTTCTGGAGTTCACAAGTCAAGATTCAGGATTTGTGAAGTGCAGTGTGCATTCTAGCATGGTGGCTATTTGAGGAAAAGGGGTAGTATCGCTACAAATAGAATCAGGAAGGATTCTCAGGATATTAGAGTTACTTTGTGTACCAAGCTTAAGAGTCAATGTACTCTAAAACTTATCCTTAGAGTATCAAGGATATGGGGTAAGCTTCTTTGGTTGTGGTGTACACATCCATTCAGTTAGAGACCAAACACCAGGACCACTCATGATGATAGGCATAAGTGAGAATGGCCTATATAAGTTGTTGGGGCGACTTGTTTACAAACTCACAGAGGATAATAATGATATTGCTAAGCCATGCGTGAGAGAAAAATAAGTTATTCTAAATAGACCCACGTGGTGGGAATGGACTAAATTGGAGGAATGGGGATACTCAGGTAATACTAATAAAAGTTGTAGTGGATTCATCCAGGGAAAGAAAACAGAGTACCCAAACATTGAAAGGATGGGTCTATCAGACTCAGAGGGAGAAATACATAGTGAGATGGATCATGGAGGTGGTAGCTCTAGCTATGACAGTACCTCCCTCACTAAGAGGGAGTGTTAGAATGTAGCTCAGGTAGGTAATTATTTCTCATTAGGGGTGTCTAGTAATGAGGAAGAATCCCAAATTATGACAATACAAGAATCATAATGGTGGAGACCACCCAAACCAACTTAATATTAAGTCACAACCATTGGATGTGAATTAATCAACCTCAATGCTTGATTAAGTCCTTGCAATTGGATCAAGATATATATGAGAATATACTAGGATCGAGATTGCATGAGGGAAGGGATAGGGTTACAAATAGCCTAACAAACCCATTTCTTCATCACATTATGAAGAGAATTTGGTCGACATGGTAAGTGTGCGCTTACAAGGGAGTTCGAGGGCTCTTACAGGGAAATATTGCTTGAGGGGCTGAACTAGGGCCAACATCTAAACTCATCCAGAAGACAGACCTAAGTAGGTTTGAGATACTAGAAGACTAGGATGGCTCTTAGTTAGTTGGATAAGAATATAGTAAAGAATATCCAGCATACCAAGTCGTATAAGGAGCCGAGTAGGGAAAACAAAGAGGCCAATTCGGGTATGTACACAGTCAAGGAGGCGAGCAAGGTCTGAACAGAGACAAAGAGGTAGAGACAAGACCATCATTTAGTTGAACTAGCAGACAAGAAACAAATAGACATCAAGCAAGTAGAATCTATACAGTACGGATAGTGTCTGGTCTATACTTGCACCTAGCAAAGATAATAAGTTATACCCACGTAAGAAAATCAAATATAAATTGAGTTTATCAATGTTTTGTAAGAGAATAGTAAAAACTCAGGTTGTTTTGCAACCTTAATAATTTTCTGTGGATGCCCTAAGCATTACTAGTCAGAGTATGGACCAGTAAAGGTCGTACAGCTCATGTAAACAAATTCTGGGCGAATTTTGAATTGCACAGGAATAATATGAATGCAATTTCTATGTCTTGACATCATTTTTACAGTTTGCGTATTTCCTTGTGTGGTTGTCTCTAATATAAAGATATGGCTATAGATTGAATTTAATAATTAATGAACAATATCAGTCATATTTTTCTCTTAAATTGAATCTCTTTACAAGTGCATGCTTCCCTATGGATCTATTAATTCTTCATCCCTTTTGTTTAATTGCTAAAAAATCAATATCAATATTTTGCCTCTAAATTTCTATTTATCCTAATTTTTATTTTTGACCTTGATTGTTTTGGATTCCAAATTTTGGATGTTATAATATGGAATCTGTAAATTTTAAAGGAGAAATATGAAGTTGTTGTTCTATTTGTAACTTTGTGTATGTCATAATGTTAGTGATTTAAAAACATGCTTAATATGTATTGAAATTATGTTCTTGTTGCAATCATAAATGGATAGATTAAAAGTTTACAAGATGAGGATATTTAGTCAAATGTCTTGGAAATTGTTGTCCCAAATGCAAACACAACATACATCACATGCCTTGCAAATCATCTCGCAACACTTGGTATTAAACTGCCATTTTTAGTGATGATTGTCAAGAACCTGAAGAAGTATTTCACATTCAAGATTCAAATCCTAGATGAAAAGAATGTTCTTATGGGAGAGTCTTCCAATGGGTTGAATCTTAAAACAACCTGTCTCCTCTAGTAGTGAACCTTTGGAACCCCTTCAAAAATTGTGCCTCTATCTTGTTGAACTGGAAAAGCATAACAAACTACCCTATGGTAAACATGGTTACCAAATTACCTCTGTTGAATCTTGGAGGTTCCAAACTTTTGAATCCATCTAACTATAGTTTGTATGTAAGTCATAAGTCCAATGATTCATTATATGAATATTTGACCTTTATGGATGAGCTACATGATATTCTAGGTCCAAAGGTCCAACTTTATTGTATTCCCTTCCACTTAATGAAAACTTCCATTCTCCTCTTGGGTTGAGGGATATTTCTACTATTTTCAAAGGTCTTTCGTTGTCATTGTTGATTTTTGTTGGGAAAGAGAACCTTATCTCCCCTTTCTTGTCTTAGGAGTAGATTAAAATTTACTGAAACCAGAGATGTTACATAGATATCTAGTAAAAATCCGTACTCTCAGTCTTGACTTTGCAAGATTGCTTCCAAGATGTTGCCTATAATTCCCCTTTTTGGGTGTGGCTCATGGGTTGCTAGGTGTAGCTTTGATTTCAATTTTACTGCATTACTTTCAATTGCTACTTTGAGGCTCTCCAAATTCTCACCAAGATATTTTCTAGGACAAAATTCGCAGCTTTGACACAATGAACCTTTTATGGTTGGAAGTGATTTTAGAAACATGCCATGAGGGAATTCACTAGTGAATCCCCACCAGGATTTTTTACTCTAGTGTTTTTTTTTACCTTTATGTTAACCTAGAGTAAGGTTTGGAATATTTTCTGTTGATATTTGGTAGCAAGGAATGTCTTCCACCATTGTGCAATGGCCTAGCATGGTGGAGGACAATAAAATTGGGCTGAGTTGACTAATTGAATTTTCCTAAAGTTTAACTTAAGAAAATTAATTGTTGATGTGTTATATTCTTCAGTTGACTACTTGGGCACCTTTCTAAGGTTAAAAGTGAAAATAAAGTAAGTGATGGTTGTTTGAGTGATTGACCAATTCTGATCTCCTCCTGCACAAAGCCATCCCTCATGTGCATGAATGACCCAATCGTGGGGCTATTTGCATGAGGAAGGGAGACTTAGTTGTTGTGTGAGATTCCACTACATGTTGTGTCTAATAATTTTTTGTTTGATGCAATTTACCATAAGTTTACAACCATATGAATCATAGGTGGTCAAGTGTTTGAGTGAACACATTCTAATGTCATATCTTTCCTCTCAATTGGTGGTACTATTCTCTTAAATTGTACATTGTGCTTTGGGAGATTAAATCAATGAAGGGAATCCGATACAAACATAGTTAGATGCCCAAATGTACATGATAACCCAAAGGATTAGATTGTTTTTCCTTTATTCTTTTCTCATAACTTGAGCCCAATTCAAAGGATATTGTGGTTTTCTCTTATGATTAGTTCCATGTCAATGTTGTTATTGTTAACAACAACGTAGCTGATTTTGTGACTTTGTACTATCTAAATTATTTGAGATTTGTTAATTAACACATCAAATTAATATTGGAATGCGGAACATCAAAGATGAGTCAACAACAAAGGTTGACAACCCATGACTACCATTCATATGATGAGAGAATAGCCAATGAGAATGATATGGACAAATATTCATGGCCATGTAAATATTGTCTTGGTGGAAAGGCGAGGAAAAGAAATGTGATTTATCGACATATGATATAAGCCCTTGGGAAAACAATTATTATGAAGATATGATATAAGTGTATAGCATGAAAGATTAAGAGGTACCAAACATTCCTTAAGTGGCAACAAACATAGATGAAGAGGAAACAATGTTAGATGAAGGGGTTGAAGTTAATAGAATGTTGAATGAGGATCTAAACAATGATTGGGCCAAGTCAATGGAGGATGATTTAAATCTTGTGTGTGTTAATTGCAAGTTAATTCATTTGACAACAATCCTTCAAATTCTTAACTAACAAGTGGTGCATGGTTGGACAAATGAGAGTGTAGATGAGTTATTGGAATTTTTGAGTCGGTTGTTACCACGTGACTCCACATTGCCAACAAAACGAAGTCAATGTAAAAAGAAAATCACTAAGATAGGCTTAGGGTATGAAAACATCCACACATTTGTGAATCGTTGTGTATTATTTCGCAAAAATATTTCAAGTGAGACAGAAAGTCCAAAATGTCAAGAAGGGAGGTATAGACCAGGGTTGAAATCTATAGTGGTTCCCAAAAAGGCTCTTCGCCACTTTCTGTTAATCCCACGATTACTCTGAATGTATAGGTGCGGATACATTGTTGAACTTATGCATTGGCATGCCCAAAATAAGAGCATTGATGGAAACAAATGACATGTGCTTGATTCTAAGATGTGGATGGAATTTGAAAACAAATGGCCCGATTTTTCCCAAGATCCTCATAATATAAGGTTGGGTTTGGCTCTAGATGGGGTGAACCCATTCTCTGATCAAAGTCCTAAATGGTCAACTTGGCTAGTGTTTTTAATAAATTATAACTTGCCTCCATGGTTAGCAACTAAACCATTTTTCCTAATGCTATCATTGATTATACCAGGAAAAAAAGTGTGACTTCAGATACAATCGTTGTTTATTTAGAGCCATTATATGATGAGCTAATGTAATTTTTGAAAGGAATTGGAGAAATTCAATTTTTAAGGGGTGGTCATTCAATCAATTTCACTTTAAGAGCTTCCTTACTATTTACGATTCATGATCTTTCTTCATACAACACATTGATTGGTATCACTATTCATGGAGACCATGGATATCCTTCTTGCAAATTTAAGGATTTGTGAGGCACTCAAGAAGTTTGCATAAGTGTGTTTATTGTGGACATCATGCTTACCTAAAAAAGGATCATCCATATCGTTGACAAAAAACATGTTTCAATGGCCAAGAAGAGAATCGTGAAGCACCATTACCAATAATGAGTGAATACATTATTGAGATTGGAAATAGAAGAATGTTGTTCATTGAAAGTGGTGGGATTTGTTATAGTAGGGATGATCCATGTAGTGAAAGTGGTGTAAAATGATTGTGCATATTTGATAAGTTGTCATACTTTAAGGATATAGCCATCAGGCATATTGTTGACTTTATGCATACTGAGAAAAATATATCATGTGCTATTATAGAAACTCTTTTTGGTGCTTCTGATACTATTTCATCATGTGACGAATTTTGACAACTAAATATTCGTCAAAATCTTTGGGTTGAAAAATATGATGATGAAAAATATAGAAAACCTAGTGCTCCTTATGTTTGGACAAAGGAACAACATGCACAATTATAAAAGTTGATGTCTTAGACTCGCTTTCCCACTGGATATGTAAGTAGTATTATTAGAAGACAAACTGACATGAATAGTTTAAGAGGTCGCAAGTGTAACATCCCCCGACCACCCACAGGCCGGGGAATGCCACTCCAAAGCAATATCTCATGCTCTGACACAAGTTGGTAACATCCCCATCCTTAAACAGGCCGGGCCATGCTACTCTAGGAAACACTTTCATTCTCTAACTGCGGAACATACGGTAACATACCCAGTAATCAACTGAGCTATGCCACATAAATTTTCTCTTCAAACTGCATGCAACTTTAAACATATACATACAACACTCTTGCGGAAGATTCACATATAAACATAAACAAACAATTACATTCTGTAATATACAAATTTATACTGAAATAACAGTAACCATAGATATGCAACATATACAGGAAAATATCCATAAACATACAGGCAATTATAATCACATATAAGATAAACCGTAACATAAGCATGTAAATAACAATGCAACATATCATTTTATCATACGATTGGTACTTATCTTGGAAAGATTGTCACCAACTGCGCACAGACCATCCATGAACCTCCTAGCCTTAGACTACACTGTTCATCACTCTCAATAGTGAGTCACCCCCGCGCTGGGACTAAAATCCACCTGGGTAAAGGGTTCCTAACCAGGCTAAGGCTCATGGACAACAAGAAAGACTCTGTCTCAGGTGCTCACTCAACTAACAGACTACAACCTCTCATTCCCCACATGCCTCTCCCACCCAAGGA
>JASDQU010226558.1:2300-17391 GCA_032191745.1 Picea mariana | reverse complement strand
AGGGTTTTTCATACAATTTGTCCAACGCATCCATCAAACCCTTCATTGTCTTTTCTTTCGAAATATTGAAAGCCACCGACGCTGCCAGGCTCAGCCATATCGTTCCTAGAGCCTTTCTATCAAGAATCTCCCATTCTTCGTCCTTCATGGCCACCGGCTTCTTTGCTACTCCACTCAATGGTAGGAATTGATCCTTCTGATATAAATAGTCTTCCATCTGCATCTTCCATAACTAGTAGTTTTGGCCATTAAATTTCTCGACCCTAAACATTCCATCTTCCGACATTGCTCCCACTCGAACTAGAAACCCTCTTTTCCTACGAGTTACCTTACGCTCTGATACCAGTTGTTAGAAAAACAGGACCGCAGAGAAATAAAATAAAACAAATGTAGAAACAAAACACAGAAGACACACAATACAAGAGAGACACAGATTTATGTGGTTCACCCAGTGTGGGCTACGTCCACCAGAGAAATTGCCAGGCCCTTCCTTCATTATTATCCAGCAAATGAAGGGATACAACCTACAGCAAAACCCGTTGTAACTTCCTCTTCTTTCTCTCACAATATCCTCTCTCAGAATACAATATTCACCATCATCCATAGCCGTAATACATTTCCCTCATAAAAGAGGGTTGCCTTCTTGATCCAGATTATTTTCGGCACAAAATGAGAGCGGAGATATAATAAAGAAATGCACAGAGATATTGCAGATATTCAATAATATAATAGAAATGTATCAGAGATGCAAACATAAACATAGATATACAGTAATACACGATTTCTATTAATCAGAGAAATGTACAAAGACTGTAAAAATACAGAGTGAAAGACTCGCTAGAATGGTGGCAGCTTATCTCTGAGAAGAGATGTGATGGCTACTCGCATTCGCAAGAAGATGATTACAATGAGGCTTGGAAGGCTTTTTTACAATAGACGGGAATGCCAAAATTCCTAGACATCCAAAAACCTAACCCTAGGAGATGAAGCGCCAAAAGTCATGTGGGCCCCGTTTGGGTAAGTGAGTACATCAACTTCCCGGGATCGTAACTTTTGCATACGATCTCCGTTTTAGGCGTGTGATAGCTCGTTTGAAAGGTATTGTCGAGGAGATTCATTTTGGGGGCTCAATCATGCCTTTTTCTATCATTGAGAACCTCGATCTAGAAAAAACTTCATTTGGACCCTCAAAATGGCCCTGGAAGTTAAAACCTGCTAAAAATAGTAAATTGCCAAAATGGCCAGAAAAGTGTTTTGAGCCATTTGGAAAAGGTGGGTGGCCACCGATATCCACCTGGATCACTTCTAGGGAAAAAAACCCTAACATAATATCTATCGTTAGATCTGCGACCTTATAATGAACGGTCCATATTTACAATGAAATTACAATATACTTTTACAAGGCAATTTTTGCTTCGGGGGCTTCGCCCTCAAACCCCCGCTGGGAGCCCGCTTGCCCCCAGACCCCCCAGCTGGGGGAATAGCCCCCCCGGACCTCGCAGAGGGGGTACCCCCCCTCAGCACTCCCCCGCGTGGAAGAGTGTACATACTTCTGGGGTGTAAATACTTCATGGGGTATAAACACGGCTAAAAGCAAGGACCTCTGAATCAGGAAGATAATTAGGCTCCACAACCAACGTAAATTTTACCTTAGCGGGAATGTCAAAGTTCAAGATCCTATGGGAGAAGGGTGTTTTTCCCTCAGACTAACCATCCATCTAACCGAGGGATCATGCCTGTGTTCTTAACCCCTTTACTGCAAAAAGGGATTTGTGCTTAGCCCCTGAGTTTACCCAAAGGAACCATATGACCAGGGCCTAGGAACCATGCGCTAGTTCGAAAGGAGCTAGATCTTTCGGTTTCATGACTTCAGGACTTGTGATTCCACAATCCTTGAAAATAGTTGAAGGTTGAACTCAAGAATCGATGAGGCCCATCGATCTGTCGATTCAGCATAGACCACTCTCAGTTGTTAGATCAGACATAAGAAGGGAAGCGTTAAGCGCTTCAGTGAAATGCTACTTTGGGAGAATAGGAATAGTCTAATGCTGAAGCCCCCTAATGTCAGAGTCATAGAGTTAATATGGATTTGAAAATCTGGAGACTTATCTCTTCAGGGGATTCATGTCAAGAGGATTCAGTAAGATCTGAAGTCAGAGCCATGAATTAACAAGGACCATGGATCTATGGATCCAGGTGGATACATCTCAACCATATGATGGGGGTTGACGTGGCTCGCTCATGCCATTATGGGTGACGTGGACTCGCAACCAATGTGACATGTGTCACCCAATTTTGGAAAATTCACATACCCATTGTGCATGTTATAGCATGACACGTGTCACCCCCTAGCAAGGACACATGTCATGCCTTGACCCTTGCCACCTGTCAGTTCCTGGTTTGTGCCCGCCTAACCAACGTGGCTCATGACGTATATGGGACTCTGGGAGTTTGGGTAACTTTTGGAGTTCAGGGGTTGTTAGCACCAGAAGTCACCTCTGGATTGCAGAAGAGGTAAGCCCAATACCCATCTATTTTATGTCACAGTTTGCTTATAAGAGGGTCAAATGGGTGCAATATCGAGATAATATCATCTGAAATTAGAAAAAATGGAATGATATGCACAAGCGGGTGAGGTCTTGGTTTAATTTCAATCAGTACCTTGTAGTAAGGGTGAGTAAGAGGAAGAGTTTGGCGAGAAAATGTAAATTTTTGTCGAAGACATCTGGTCTTCAAGCAACCCAGGAAGAAAACTTGAACACAATATCTACTCGAATTCAAATCTCAAATGAACTGAAAGGAATTAAAACATCACTATAATCAAGCTTTCATCATAATGTAGTCACAATAATTGAAGTGAATTGTTCAATCATGAACTCTTTCACTATAGGAGGAAAACAAGAGGGAGAAATAAGGCTGACTGTCATTAAACAAGAAATCTCAGACTACAAAGCATGACCAAAGAACTTAAGTGTTCAATAAAAATTTACAAGTCAAGAGGTTTTCTCTACCATCAACGATAACAAACTATCAAAACTAAGTATTTATACTCAGAACAATTCACCCCACGAGAAATGTGATATGGATATTACATTCAAAGATTTGTGTTTTCATCTTCCTCTGTCAGATTGCACTTGCATTCTCTTATCATACGCAATATCAGATCAATATGGGATTCACAAGAAAATCCATGGCAGGGGAACTTTCGGTTGACTGTCTTCCCTCCACGACCAATTTTCAATGCTTTCCAATTAAGTGGTGAGATGAAGTTTCAACCACCTTCCCCATTTTCATTAACTACTTTCATTAGGATTAGGGCGAGACCTGACACCCATGAATTTCCCAAGTGAGATCACAACTCCTTCAAGTCGATTCTGACACCTCGAGGTCACACATATATTTTTCTATGACCAACTCGGGCACTTTGATCCTTTGCGCAACTCCTTTTCATCTGACCTTGGGCTACGACTGTGTACCTAAGTCTTGGACGCTTCAGAATTTCGTGTTTTGTGAGCTTGCATTGTGATCCTACTGAAATTTTCGAGTCGCGAAAGCGTGATTTTTTGGATCGGGCGACACGTACCTCTTTGCATCGGACGACCCTGTTGAACATCAACATTTCGGGACCTTGGGTCGTCGGCAATTCTCACTTTAGTTCCCCGAAACGACTTTCTCCATGTTGATCCTGAGCCATGTGTCTTTCTGGAATGGACAGTCAAGATCATTTCTGGACTTCACGTGTCACAATTCTTCAAGACTCTACCCTCCTACTTTCCTGACTCGCAAAATAGAGAAAAGTTGATCCATCTGTCCAGATATCTCCTTTGATCAATGACTGCGATCTTTTCGTGATTTTTCATTTCCCGAGTTCTAATGAGTTTCTCCTTGACCGCTCCATCTTGCGAAACCAAAAAATGATAATCTTGCACCATGTGTCCCTCCCCGTGCCAATGGATAGGATTGACCTTGAGATTTTGGACCTTTGTTTGACGCTAAACTTGGTACAACTGTATGATCCCAATCACCTGATGGTCGTCAATCTAATCTACCTGATGGATCTCTACCACCGAAAGTTGATCTTTCTTACTCACTTGATTTGAGTTGATATGAGACTGCCTCAAGTGTTGCATATAGTTCTCATGAATGTGGCCTGTGTAATTTACTCAAATGACTAGCTAAGGGCTTGGGAGAACAAAGATCAGCGACAGAAGTAAAGGAAGGAGTGATCGAATTTACGGAAAACAATAAGGCTTTAGGGTTGATACATTTTAGGCAAGTTGAAAAGGAAAAATAGGTCAATCAAATGGATGGAGGAAAACAGAGGAAATAAATACAAGCCGAGAAGAAAAACTTACGATAGGGTCTGCAAAAAGAGGAGAGGCAGGAAAAATTTGAAAACTTAGGTAGAAACCACAAAATCCTAAGGCTCTAACAAGTTTATGTGATAACAAGGGTTTTGGGGCATGTTATAATTTAGGAACAACAAACATAAAATGTCAGGCTTTGAACACCCAAGGGCCAAGGCCACATGGAGAAATTTTGGGAGTTTGGGAGTTTGGGCATAGTATGGTAAAAATGAATTCTCAACAGAGATCTCTGAATGGATAAGACCATGTGGAAATACCTTGAGACATCGGGGATTAGGAAAAAGGTATGTTCAACACCAATTATTGAAGCCCCATTTTAACCATATATCTCAGTGGAGGATGTGAACCGTTGATCGCCTCCGTTATTCGATGATATGAGAATTTGACAACACTTTTGGAATTCCCGAAGTCTGGGAACTTTCAAAGTGCCAAAACCTTTGCTAACGCAGGTTCTTAGCTCCTAGATTTCATCTCGAGAACATGAGGAAGACTCCGCTAGCTGGTTCAAGCACACAGTGAGAGATGTAACTTTTGGGGGATCTCTTGAAGAGGGTTTTTCTTAAGTAAGGGAGCGAAAATGAGCCAGGGAAAGAAAAAAAATAATTCCCCATCCCTAGAAAGGTTATTTAGGGGTTGGGTGTGTTACAGACCCATTCCATCACATCTCACACAACATTTTTAAACTTATTCAAGATTCCATTTTTACAAGAAAATTGACCTTTTACTTGTAGGATTACCAAATTTGTGTCACCTTGGATTTTCAAAATCATTCCCATATCCTTATCCATGTTTAACAAAAGTAAAATAAATTCATATTCAACCACATTATGTGTTTCTTCCAATTCTAAGCGAAATTCATAACATAAAGTGTCACCCAAGTGGGATGTAAACAAAATCCCTATACTGACCCCCATTCTAGACGTGATTGCATCAAAGCTAATCATCCAAGAAATATTGACATTTTCTTAGGGTTCTACCTCAGTTTCTAGAATAGTGTAAGATTCGAACTATTCCTTCTATAAAACCAACTCATTCATAGGATCTAAAGGATCTTCTACATGATATCTTCTGATTTTTTCATGGTGCAAAGTCACAAAGGTATTCTTACAAGTAGGGATGTATGCATAAGATAGGTCCATTTGGATGCTACCTCCAATATTATTATCCCACATCTATTAACAATGAAATGTCCTGGTAAAATGTCAATATTACACATTGAAGATCTTTTATTAAACTACACACTAAATAACCTCTTTGGGGTCCATAAAACAAATATTTCTATAAGGACTTATGCTTTTTAATCCCAGTTGATTAATTATAGTGATAGGCATTACATTGGATGAAGCTCCAAAATCCAACATACAATTATGCAACAAAGGGTTGGGGACCTAGGCTCTTCCTTTCTTCTTGATTCACGGTTTGGAGAATGATAGGGAATCTTCACTATCATATACAACTTGGGTTGATTGACTCATCACTTCAAGCCCCAAAAATTCCTCAAAAGGAATATTTCTAACTCAACAATGGAAACATGTACCTTGGAATTACCCATCCAACATATTACATCCAATTTCAAATCAAAAAGATTACTCGTTGAAGGATTACTTTGAGGTACCTCCACATTTGGTCCTATAAGTTGATTATTGATCTATAAACTTTCATGGATATTCCACTCGACTACTCATCACAATAGATATGATAAAATACTAAAAACAAAAATGTGAAGGTTAATTTCCTTTAGATCTCAAATTTTTTAATTATTGGTTTTCTACTTAAAATGTGTGAAATAGTTGAAATGCAAAAAACAGAGAACCTAAATAAATACTCACACACCATTCATAATAGCACACACCACCGATATATCCACTTCGAAAAGAGGTTTAGGAGCTAGCGGATGTGTGTGCCAAATATGATATGAAATATAAACAATGTGACCAACTTCATATTTTAATTAAATGACTATCACTCAACAACTACAACTTCAAAGAGGTAAGATCCACTTTTAAGCTATTATAGGGAACAAAGAGTGTAATCAACTAGAATAAATCCATGTTGCAATGTGTGATTTGATTACTAATTGATTATATGCTATAACAAGGACAACCTTATGGTTTTCCGCAACTTCTAACTATGTTTTATTGTAAACTAATGGAGAAATTTCAGATTTGAAGTGAAGTGAGAACCATCAAAGAGAAAGAAAATCCTCTTGTAAGAAAGATGTCTTGGATAGTGTCACTAGGGAAAGAGATATGTAATCAAATAATATCCCAATAAGTGTTAGGATCAAGTTCTAAAGATTATAACAATGAAATAATAAAGAACTTGATAAAATGATGGTGAATCCCCCTAGAGTTTCCAACATTAGCACTTGGAATTCACCAATGGAATCTTCAAATAAAAGATAAACGATTATAAGAACTCAGAGATCAATTTCACCATTATATATGTAATGTAAACTCATAATAACAATCTATAAATGAAATGTAAACTAGGTGTAAGAAAATATGAACCTTTAAGCACCAAACCCTAGCCTTAGGGTTTCTATAAATATGATTTTTTATTGTCGTTATGTATTTTCCAAATTTTAGAAAGCCTTAAATCATCCCACAAAATGTTAGATAAAACCTTGAAGAAAAATTCTATAGGGTTGTTTTGTCATATTAGGGTTATATATAAACAATTAAGCACAAACCCTTGATAAAACAAGTCTAGAAAACAGAAGAAACCATTAACTTTGCACTAGACTTGGGAAAAATCTAAATTTAGATTTTTCTTTGATTTTTCATCATCAGAATTCTTTCTAAACAACTATATATATATATATATATATATATATATATATATTAGGTTTTTTTGGTTGGTTGTTGGGAGAAGACAAGTTCCTTGTAATGTTCCCCAAAATTACCAAAAAAAAAAAAAATTGTTAGGGACATTAAATCTCCTTTCTCTTCTAACAATTTATTTCGAAATACATAAAGTTATTGTAGGTAGGTAGTTGTCATCACTATTGACCTTCACAAGGTTTATGTGCACCACTTCATTGATACAACTAAATGCCATTATAAAAGATTTTATCGCTAAGTTACTCCATGCTGCACAATAATCACATATATAAAGGTTAAGGGATAGCTTCACTATACCCTAGACTCTCAGTTAATAACCTTTTTATTTTCTTATTTATGTATAAAGGTTTATCGTTCACATTATTAAACTCTTCTAGCATCACAATCATCTCCATGCATAAACCTTAACATTATATTTGTTAAATCCTACTAGCGTTGCAACCCTCTTCATGCATAGCATTAACATTTATACTATTAATGCCCCACTAGCATTATACCCATCTCTAAACATATCATTAACATTTTTTTTTATTAAACCCTATTAGCAATACAACCATTCCAAGGCATAAACGTTACTTATATCATATAGGATCTATACGAATTTGGGTTCCAACAATGCATACACCTTTATCGAAATTTCAAAGGCCTTAATTTAATGGTGGATTTACATTTTGTTCTAATTGTCTAAGTAACAGACTTTGTGAAAAAGGTTTGTGGTTAAACATCCGACCATTAATAACACAGTATTGAATATGGTTGTCGGTTAGACATCGTTAAGGAACCCAAACGATAACAGTTATCCCTCCTGAATTCATTGACACTAACGAACCAGATGGTCATACCTTAATTAAGCGAGAGATTGGGTGTGGCAACTGGGTATACTCGTGCCCTAACTGGGTTGTCCTCACCTTGCAATAACTTGGTATGAAGTCGAATGAGGTACTTTTCAGACACTGAATTGAAACCTCTATTTAGTCTATTAATGGCTCCTGTAAGGGTGCCTCCTAAGGGTTGTCGCTCGGCACCGTGTCCAATGCAAAACATGCCACCTCCCTCCTGTCAAATGGCAAGATACAATATTCATAACTATTGCTATTACTCAGCTCAGAGAAAGGTTTCTAGGGTTATCGTTTCATTCTCCTTTGGCTCTGTGCCTTTTGCAAAAACTCTCCAGTGCTAACCCCTGTGATATTCGACTCGGTGAACATGGCCTGAATCTTGTAGTTGGGATCGAATTTGGGTAGGAAGAAACGAATAGGGGCGACTACCGGTTGGATGCTACTCTGTGCAAGGTAAACCAATCTCTATCATTTTATTTTTGAGTTCTCTGTGATTTGTAGTGCGCACCCCTCCTCATCTATTTCTCCTTGCTTTACTAGTTCAGACTTTATCAGTTATGCATTAGAGTCTTAAGGGTTTATTGAGCATCCTTTAATGCTTAGGGTTTGTCGTCGCTCCATTTTATTGCCGATATTGGGTCTCAATTGTTAAACCCCGCAACTAATATTTCCACCTCTACGAAAACTTCATAGGAAGCTCTCGTGTGTGTTAACAACCCAACATGGAATGCAAAGCCGACAGCATGAGAGTTTAGTTTCTAACAATATTAGTTGAACTTACTATAATTTTTCGTGTCTCGTACTATGTGATTACCCTTTGGTTCTACTCGGTAGAGGTTATGTTCTTGGATTGATTCTTTCTGTGACTCTAAAAGTTTTATACATTCCTGTCTAGATCTTTCTACTTTAAAATCATCCTCTGTATTAAGGAAGAGATTTCATTATGTTCGAAAATCATATTTATTACAATATGAATGTTATGATTTTTTGTTCTTTTGAGTGTTTACAAAAGTGGTTTTCTTAGGTAAACATAGTTCTGCAACTCTGTCCAAATTTCAAACTATTGATCCCTAATTCTGAGAATATACATTTCGGATATCATTATGATTTAAATCAATTCATGGCTGCATTAATATTATTGTTTTATTAAGGGAAGAGTTTTTCTGGGTTCGTAAAGACTTATTGTGAAAAATCGTTACACCCTCGGATCATACGATGTATAGTCGCAAACCCTTCATGTGGATTGTTGTGATACTTCTTCGTTACTATGTCAAGTTTTGTAACAGATTCGTTACTCTAAGTCTAAATACATTACTCATACTTTGTACAAGGATCGTAATAGCCATATGATGACACTGTGTGTAAATAGTTCAGACTCCAAACTTAATTAAAGTAATTACTTATAAGTTCTCATTTTCTGTACTTTTGTGTTTGAAAAATTATCTATTACATTTCCTTCAGCGTAAATACAATATCAAAAGTAATATCAAAAGGGTGATAAACACCTTTGTGTGAAAGGCATGGTACTGTGTGAATTATTCGGGTTATCAAAAGTATTAAATGTTTAGCATTGTTTCTTTCTTATTTACATTCCAGAATATTTGGTTAAGATTTGTGGTTATCAAACTAATGATGGGACCCCTTGTTTACTTGTGAGGTTACCCATCAGAATTTTCTGGGCCCACTCCTCCCCTTCGAGCCTGTGGATAGTGTGTTCAGTGACCCCAATGGGAAAAATCACCCATGCCAAATATCAAGCTAAGTAATATCTAGGCGTTGAATCTTCAATAATCAATTTCGTTGAATTTTTCTTAACATTGTTTACAAAGTTTAGATTTATCTTCAATACTTAAATTCATTGATTCTTCATCACACTTGGTTACTAATTTCTCATTTACCCCCTTGCAGGTCTTAATCGTTTCGAGAAAACGGGTCCACGAGATCACCTTACTCGAAAGGTATTCGAGTTCTAGAATCTCGGCATTTTGATTTAATTTTCTCAGGTTCTGTTTAATTAATTATACATGATTCCACCCTAGGGTACTCTATTGTTTTCACCTTTGGACCGAGGTTCCATATATAATCGGATTACCTATATTTTAATTCCTTCATGGAATGAACAGATTAGAATAGGGAAGAAAACCCTGAAATGAAAATGATTTCTGATTTAAACAGTTATGATAGTGTGTATTATATATACTGAAAGTTTGCTTATGGGTTTGTTGTAATATAAAAAGGACTGTAATTTTCTATGTCTTTGATATAGAGTGCTTAATGGAAATTACTTGAATTCTCTTGTAACTCAAGAATTCGATAGAACTCCTTCTGTGTGTGAATACATTAGATATTTTATACAGCTCTATGTAACTAAATATGCAACGATATCTATATATTTATATATATTTATATCTTGTCTTTGATTCCAGAATTTTGTTTGGATTTTACAACAAGACAATATTCCTTAAGTTAAATGCCTATACTTATATATAGATATATAAGCATACATGGTAACGGTTGAAATTTTCAAGATATAATTCTATTTCACTTAGCTTGATTGCATATCCTAGGTATACATGTATATTCACATAACTCAACTTCATTAACAGCTAACAAACACTAGCTTTCTTACTTTACTCAATGAATAAAATCAAACTTTAAAGGCTAATTATACAATTCATTTTATTCTACCATCTATTAATCAATAAAACAATTCAACAATAAAATGAGTAGATGTACATATCTAAACAAAGTGTTGGGATAGCAAATGGAACAACCAAGTTCCACCCAACCATAGAACAAAACAACCAATCTACTTGTTCCCTTCACCCCCTAGCCTAACCATGAGTCCATAAGGGTGAACTCCAATGCTCCTCTTTCTCTATAGTCCTCTTTGAGATAAGAAATTCCCCTTGCCTCACACCCGGAACAATGCTCATAACAACAAGTGATATCCTTTCTCCAGCATACTAAGCAGCGTCCTACCTCCTCCCATATGTTGTATATGCCAAAATCATCTAGTGCGTAGGTATTTTCCCCCCTTTTGGAATTTTCGCATCTTTACAAATCCCTGATTTTCAGGGGTTGCCAATGGCCAAATTCCTCATTTGCCACGTGTAAAATTCCTCCATGAGGTAGTTCAAGCCTATTCCCCACTCATGGAGTCATGGTCAACTGATTTCAACGTAGTTGTTCCATTTCTCCTTCAATAATTAATATAAAAAATATTTGTCTCTTACAAGTGTCATAGTCAAAGAGTTGGTTGGGAAAATCAAATATTTTCCCAACAGTAACAATAATTAATTACAATTAATCAAATTTCAAATTCAGAATTTCCATAACTGGCAATAATTTTCCAAATACGAATTTGCCAAAAACATAAATAAATTCCTAAGTGCATACAGACTTTAATAATAATTTATTTTTGGGTATATTACATCTTCTCCCCCTTCAGTACAAAACTATCCTCAATGTTCGTTCCCTTCTCAGAACAGGGTTGGATAAGATTTCTGCAAATCTTCCTCCAATTCCCAAGTGGCCTTCTCAGGACTAAAGTGCTTCCATTGAACTTTTACCTAGATGATGGCTCTGTTCTGTAGTACTATTTCTCTCCTATCCAGAATGCGTAGAGGTTCCACTTGGAACTCACCTTCTGGTTCCACCTGCACCATGTTCCAATCGATGGGTAACGGTATGAGTTGTGATATATTTTTAGATAATACTATTCTATATGGATAGTACATGTCATGCAATTTCTGGTGGTATGTAGAATGTCACATAACTTCTCACATTTTGAGAGTTATGGCCTTACAAAGTTGGAGGACCCTCATATGTCATCTAGAAGCCCCAAAAGGTCAAAGTAATCAAAGTGGTTTAAGAGATTTTAAAAGGTAAATAATAAAGTGAAGTGATGAGTGTATTATAATTCAAAGTGAATACAAAATAAATTATTTCAATAATAAATTTAATGGAGAAATTAAAAGTGGACCCAACCCTAAAATAAGGAAAGTGGGCCAAGTGACCTAGAAGATGTTTTTAAGGAAGCTACTTGAAGAGTATAAATAAGAGGCAAGGCTCTCTCATTTGAATCACACTTGAGCATATTGAATATCTATATGTTTTTGAGGTAACCAAGGATATCTAAACCGGAATTCTGAGTGAAGGTGAAGAAAAGAAGGCCGAAATGCAAGGAAGGATAAATTCTTTTGATGGTGCTTTCTAAGGTATGTTATTTTTAGGTCATCTCACCATTTTCGTTATAACTTTTTTTTCTATTATTATTCATACTGTGAAATTTCTATGCAAGTAAGAAAACATATCCAAGTATCTATAAAAAAAAATTCATCTTGTGGGTCGTTGTATTTTTGGATTTACACTTCGTGGAAAATAGGGTTTGTGGCCAGTGCTGAAACTAGTCAAAATCAAGTGTTTTGGGTAAAAATGTCATAACTTCTTCATATAAGATCAAAATTTATTGAGACCATATGTGTTGGTTAGGGTATAGTATGTATTATTTTTTGTAATAGTTTCAGATCATTTCATCAAATATTTTTTGCAGGGCATGCTCTACAAGGTCGCTCTCTAGAATAAGCCAGAATTCAACAAGGTATGTCATTTTTTTTATAACTCCTTTTCTAAGTGGTTCCAAGTAGTGACACTTGGAGGAATTTCATAAAACACACTGAAAAATATTGTGTATCAATTTCAGATCTTTATACATTACAGGTTCAAAGTTATGATTACCTCAAGTTAGGGTTGTTGACTAATCCAAAACTAGGCATGTGAGACTAAAGAAAAGTTTGATGAAAATTCTAGTCTCTTGTTTTTAAAGTTAAGGAAGGTTTGTAGGAATGTGATCATATACACCAGGTCTATTATACAGCTACAAATCAAATGTGGATGATGAAATTGATGAGGGATTTTGGTTGTGGTACATGTTGAGTACATGGTTGAGACAAGTAGTTGATGAGATGGCGCACATACATGAGGTGTATAGTAGATGATGTTGGTACATATTGATGAGTCATAATTGATGAGTAGTTGACACATGATTGGAACATACTTGGTACATGGTTGGATGCACTTGTTTATGGTACAGGTTGATTACAGGTTGAGGTACAGGTTGATGCATGGTTGATGCATGGTTTAGATTTATTGGTATAGGTTTACAGCAGTATATCTCACAGTGATAGTGTGACATTGGTTCCATCATTCTACTTCTACTTCAAGGTGGTAGGACGGGGCAAGGACAGGTGGTTGTAGCCACCTTTCGGTTGTAGTTGGAGAACATTGGGGGTTGTAGCCTCCTTCTAGTTGTAGCCAGAGAATTGGGGAGTTGGAGCTTCCCTCAGGTTGTAGCCTATGAAACTAGGGGGTTGGAGCCTCCTTCCAGTTGCAGCTGGAAAACAAAAGAAGTTGGTGCTTCCAATGAATGTAATTCTTCAAGACATATAAGAAAAAAGTATTCTGTGGTTTTCTCCCGATTTGGGTTTCCACGTAAAACACTGGTGTACTGTGTATGTGTGTGATTTTTTATTTCTTTTTGCTCATTATTGGATAATAATTCTACATTGATATAACATTTGAATAAAAAGGATTATAATTACACTATTACTTATTCACCCCCCCTCTCAGTAATCCAACAATTGGTATCAGAGCAGGTTCCTTCAGAAATCAATTTAACCACTGAAAGGTATATCATGGAGAGTACCAACTCATATAAAAATGGAATACCATAGTTTGATGGATAGAAGTATGCTTTTTGGAGCATAAGGATGAAGACATATATACAGGCACAGGGATTTCAAGTTTGGAAATCAATTATAGATGGATACACAGCACCAGCAGTTCCACCAACAAATGACAAATAAGTGAAACTCGATGAGAATAATTCCAAATCCATAAATGCTCTTTTGAATGGTCTTAGTGATACGGTATTCACCAAAGTTTCACATTGTAAATCTCCTAAAGATATTTGGGACAAGCTTCGAAATATTTTTGAAGGAGATTCAAAAGTCAAAGCAGCAAAGCTTCAAACTTACATAGGTCAGTTCGAACAACTAAAAATGAAGGAATATGAAGATATCGCAGGCTACTTCTTACGAGTCGATGAAATAGTGAATGCAATCATAGGGTTGGGAGAAGAAATTGAAGAATCTGTAATTGTTCAAAAGGTACTAAGATCTCTTCCTATGAGATTCAACCCTAAGATATCATCACTAGAAGAAAGATCGGATCTAAACTTAATAAGCATGGATGAATTGCATGGAATATTCATAGCATATGAGATGAGAAATGAACAGGAAAATCCATATGTAAAATAAGTAGCCTTCAAAGCATCCAAAAGATCAAAGAAAAAGAAAAAGGAACAAGAAGAATATAGCAGCAGCGGCGACGTCTCGGAAGATGATGAAGAAGTGGCCAACTTCATCAAAAGACTGAACAAGGGAACCAACGGTAGGAACAGAGGTAAGCTTCCTTTAATTTGTTTTAATTGTGATGGTATTTGTCATTTTGCTAACAAATGTCCTCATAACAAAAAGATAAATGATGAAGGTTACTCAAAAGACATACAAACATATAAAGGTAAAATAACTACAAAGAAAGTTTTCCAGAAAAACTTTTGCACCAAAGAAGACGTTTCATCATTAGATGAAGATGAAGTCAGTGACAGTGAAATAGGGAGAGTTCTATTCATGGTAGTAGAAGACTCTGATAAACAAGACTCCGAAGAAGAATATGAAGAATCATATGAAGAAGAAATTGAAGAGGCAGAAGTTGACTTCCAAGAAGAATTAATGAGTGCCATAGAAGTTATCAGAAGAGAAAATAAGAAAAGCAAGAAACTACAAGAAGAACTAGATAAGAAAAAAGACACTCAAGAACTAGAACAAATGATCACAAAATTTAAGATTCAAATAGAAGAAGATAAAATAATTGAAGAAGCACTCAAAGAATAGCTATAAGGAAAGGACATGATCATTGGAAACTTGGAAGCAGAGATTGTCACACTAAGAAAGGATATTCAAAAGAAAAATATGCAGAA
>JASDQU010226556.1:0-12360 GCA_032191745.1 Picea mariana | reverse complement strand
CGACTACCTGGTTAGTTTTTTAAGGGAACTATCGTATCTCAAGTTCGAAACAGAGTTCATTGTTTTGTTTATGCAAAGAAAGACTTTACTTCTTGTAACCTTTACTATTAATTTAAAGGCCCTCTTTACTTCCGACACTTATGTTCAAATTCTACACGTTACTCCTTTCTATTTTGGTATCAACTGTAGAATAGGTTTCTCGCTGTATCCGAGAGTCACTACTCCTTACCTCTGTGAACCTGAAGTCATACCTCATGTCCATTGTTTGTACCCCGTGGGTTTATTTCCAATCCATTCCTTTTTGTTTACCCTATGGCCCATATTTGAAAGGCTCCAAGAGAGAAAAATAGGGTCACGCCAGATTCTTAACGTCTTTGTTTCTCCTCTTTGACTTATGCATATTATTGGTGGTAAGGTGGTGGTTTACCGGGAGTTTATCTCTTACTAAGTTAGGGTAATTTTCACGAGAGCTTCTATTGACTTTGTGTATGATGTCATTCCTTATGTTCTTCGTTTTCTGTTCATAAAGGGTTTTAATAAAAGATTTAACTCTTGAGTTCGCAATGCTTTTATTTTTCAAAGTAATTGTTTAATTCTGTATAAATGGGATTCTTTGTATTAATGGTGGGACTCTGCCTGTTGCGAGGGTACCCACCAGAAGTTCCAGGGACCATCCTCCCCTCAGCCATGGTTGATTACAAGACAAGGGAACGACAACTGGAGGGTGCAGTGTTTCGGCCCCTAAGTTAAGTATTCTGGCATAACTGTGGTTATCAATTTACCCTTTCGATTCTATATTTACAGTCCTACTATGTACTTTACTAATGTTTTCTGTGATGGCCAAATGCAGGTATGCCCACTTCACGGCGCAGGTATCCAGCCTCTACTCATTATGAAAAAGGTAATTGGGTTCTGAAATGTGGCTCTCAACTTGCTTCTTAATTCAAAGCATGGAGGTCATGATTCTGTTCGTAGCTTTCTGTTGTTAAAAGTAATATTACTCATTCTCTGATTTCCTGTGTCGGATGTCTGAGATTTAAATCCTGTTTGTTTTTTTTTGTTAAAGTTCCATTTAAGGAGATATATACAGTCGAGCATGATGTAGGGAAATGACAGATATGCTAATGCTAGAAATTGGCGAAAAC
This sequence comes from Picea mariana, assembly GCA_032191745.1. Classification (NCBI taxonomy): domain Eukaryota; kingdom Viridiplantae; phylum Streptophyta; class Pinopsida; order Pinales; family Pinaceae; genus Picea; species Picea mariana. The sequence continues at coordinate 11,215 of JASDQU010226556.1, read as the reverse complement.
AGATCTAAGTTTACGGTTGCAAAAACTCTTAAATATGTTAATCTTAGTAATGGATGAATATTATTTTTCTATTTGGAAATAGCTTATCCTCGGCGTTCTATACATTACTTCTGTAATTTAAAGTATTCGAAAATCTTTAAAACAGTTATAATAGCCATCATTTCTTGACTTTATTAATGTCTATATGAATAGTCTCTTGTTAATGCAATTCTTATTTGGAATTTACCCCAACAGGGATCGTTCAGAGGTGGGGTCTTGCATGTCCAAGTCTCTGCGTATTGTAGATTCTTGTCTTTTGAATGGTTTCATATTCAGAATAGATTGCATTACTCTGTAATTTCTTAAAATAGCTTTCTGTAAAATGCGAAGCAAATTTAATAGATATCCTAAATGGTAATGCTACAACCATAAAATTCTTTGTTTCTCTCTACGCACAGCATATGTAAGATGTGTCATACGTTGATAATGTATCAGCAAACTCATTTATTCTCTTTCATGTAGTATGATCCTAGCATGAATATATCGTTAAGTTTAGGGTAGTCTTGATCCTTTGATTGTGTTCATTCCCATATGCTTCATTATTCTGGTTTTATCCAAGTTCGACTATATATGTGATTCTGTTTAGGAATTAAAATTGCAGAATGAAATATATATGCTTGTAATAGATTTGTTCGTTCATTGATACATATTCGATTCTACTTAAGGTTTTAATTTTAGAAAACATATCCATATTTAAATCCTACAATCTAATCGTTGAATTCTATGAGGATATCATATATTTTATATTTATGTATAGGTTCTAAATCCATAGTAGAGGTTACTAGGGAATGATTCCAGAATTGATATGTAAACTATTTGATAGTAAAGTGGACTGTATATTTCATGAAATCGAACATCCTTTTTCTAGGCTATTGAATGCATACCAACTTTAAGGATTCCACTATATTAATAACTAATTCATCCCACAGAGGCAGAAATACTAAAATTTAGATACAGTAAATGAATTACAACAATTATACGATCATTAAAACAAATACTAGAAACCATTTCAGTTTAGATTTAACATGCACAGTAAATCAGATATAAAATCATTCAGACAAATAAGTATTAGAGTAGCATATCTAAACTAAACTCATGGAAAAACAAAGGGAACAACCACTTTCCTCCCAACTGTAGAACCAAGCATCCAAGATCACTTGCACAGTTCACCCCCTAGCCTAACCATGAGTCCATGAGGGCGAACTTGGAAATCCCTCTTTAGCAATGTCCTTCAATTCATTATCTCCCTCTTGCCTCACACTCATTAAGTGTTCATAACAGCAAGGAAAAAATCAATAGTCTCTTTCCCAGCATATTTGGCAGTGTCCTGCCTCCTCACATATGCTTATTTATTAATTGCCTAGGTCTTTTTTCCCTCCCTTGGGAATTTTCGCAGCTCCCTAAATCCATGATTTTCAGGGGCTGCCAATGGCCAAATCACTAATTTTCCACTTGTAAAAATCAGCCTAGGGGTAGTTCCAACATGTTCTCCACTCATGGAGTCATGGTCAGCTACTTTTAATATGGTTGTTCCATTTGTCCTCCTGCAATCAATATAAAATATTATGTTTTTAAACAAGTGTCATTGTCAAATAGTTAGTTGGGTCAAATCAGATCTCTACCCAATAGTCATAATAATTTATTACAAACAACAAATTTGAAATTTGAAATTGCCATAAATGGCAAAAATTTTCCAAATTCGAATTTGCTAAAAATGGAATAAATTTCCAGAAATTTAAATTTCCAAAAATATTTTATTTTGGGGGATGTCACATTCTTTACCCCTTCAATAAAACACTGTCCTCAGTGTTCATTCATTTCTTTGAATAATATTGGATGATATTTCCACAAATCTCCCTCCAATTCCCAAGTGGCCTCCTCAGGACTAAAGTGCTTCCATTGAACCTTTACCTGAGCGACGACTCTATTCCAAAGTTTTATTTCTCTCCAGTATAGAATGTGTAGGGGTTCCACCTGGAACTCGCCTTTGGGTTCCACCTGTACCAAGTTCCAATCAATCATATGAGTAGGGTTGTGAATATATTTTTTCAACAAGGAAACATGAAATACATTATGAATTCTTAGATTGGCTGGAAGTGCAAGTTGATATGCTACGGGTCCAATTTGAGTTAGTATCTCGAAGGGCCTACAAAACCTGGGTGCCATCTTGGCACAGTTTCTTGAATTCAATGAGCTTTTTCGAGCTTTGACCTTCAAGTACACATGGTCTCCCGCTTGAAATTCTAAGTGTCTTCTTTTCTGATCTGCATAGCTTTTCTGCCTATCATGTGCTTCCTTCAGGTTCTGTTGTACCTTTCTTACCACGTTCTCCATTTCTTGAAGCATTTATGGTCCAACCATGAGTCTGTCAGCCAGTTTATCCCAGCTAATTGGAGTCGTACACTTCCTGTCATACAGTACTTCAAAAGGGCTCAACTTTGCTAAAGTTTGGTACCCATTGTTATATGCAAATTATACCAAGTGTATATAGTCCTCCCACTTGTTTGGTTTTTTTCTTACGTACATGCGGAGCATATCCTCTATGATTTGGTTTCTCCTTTCGGTTTTCCCATCCGTTTGTGGATGATAACCCGTACTAAAATTCAAATTGGTATTTAACCCTGCAAACAGTTCCTTCCAAAAGGTGGATGTGAATTTTACGTCTCTATCTGAAATCACCATTTTAGGAATACCATGCAGTCTAAAAATTTCTTTCATGAATATTTCAACAATGTTTATAGTTTTAAAAGTAGACTTTACAGGAATAAAGTGTGCAAACTTACTGAGTTTATCGATTACCACCATGATAGAATCATTTTGTTTCTTATTTTTAGGCAAACTTGTTATGAAGTCTAGTGATATGGTCTCCCATTTCCATTCTAGTACTGGTAATGTCTATAATAGGCCGGCTGGATGTTGATGTTCGGAATTAACCTGCTGACAATCTTGGCACCTAGCCAAGTATTCTGTTGTTTCTCCCTTCATATTAGGCCAACAAAATAGTTTCCTAAGTGTTTTTATCATTTTCTAGTAACCTGGGTGGCCAGAATACGGTTTCTTATGCACTTCGTCCAAGACTGTTAATTTTAACTCTGTTGAATCTGGTATGTAAAGCCTGTTTTTAAATCATAACAGTCCCTTATTGTCGATACTTAGATCTGGTTTATCTGAGTTTGTGGTACTATTTGGTAATTCTACCATTATCTTAGTGTAGTTTTCGTCGTTAATACCTGTCGTCCTTATTCTTTGTTCCAAATCACTTTCTGCCCTGCTGATATTTATATCAAATAACCCATGGACCCTTCTTCTTAAAGCGTCTGCTACTTTATTTTCCTTGCCCTTGATATGTCTGACCTCAAAGTCGAATTCGCTCAAGAAGGATAACCACCTTGCTTGTCTTGCATTGAGATCTGGTTGGTTAAACAGATATTTCACCCCGCTATTATCTGTTAATAATAGGAATTTTCCGCCCATTATGTAGTGTCGCCACATTTTTAAGGCGTGTATTACTGCTGCCAATTCTAAGTCATGTGTGACATAATTTCGCTCGTGTTCTTTTAGTTTCCATGACTCATAACAAATAACGTGTCCTTCCTGAGTTAGGACACCACCTAGCCCTTCTTTACTTGCATCAACACATACGGTGAAGTCTTTATCTGGGTCTGCTACTTTCAATATGGGTGCAGTTGTCAATAATTCCTTTAGTTTGTTGAAGTTGTCTTGACACTTCTCTGACCAGTTAAACCTGGTTCCTTTCTTTTGTAAAGAGGTGATAGGGTAAGCTATCTTGGAAAACCCTTCTATAAACTTGCGGTAATATATGGTGATTCCTGTGAACGACCATATATCCGCTACATCTTTAGGCATCAACCATTCCATAATGGCTTTTGTCTTTTACGGGTCTACGACAATGCCCTCTGTTGAAATCGCATGTCCAAGATATTGTATTTCTTTTTGATAGAAGTCACACTTGTTGAATTTGGTGTACAATTTGTGCTTCCTCAATGTTTGTAGAACTATTCTTAAGTGTTCCTCATGTTACTCCTTCGTCTTTGAATAGACCAGGATATCGTCGATAAATACTACCACGAACTTGTCCAAGTACTGACTGAAAATACTGTTCATTAGGCACATAAACGTGGTTGGCGCATTAGTGAGTTCGAAAGGTATGACTACGAAATCATAGTGTCCATATCTTGTCTGAAAAGCTATTTTGTTTATGTCCTCATCTTTTATCTGAACTTGATGATAATTGGATCATAAATCCAATTTTGAAAAGATCTTGGCCCCTCCTACTTGATCGAACAGATCATTTATCCTTGGTAAGGGGTATTTATTATTAATAGTCATTTTGTTCAGTTGTCTATAATTGATACATAGTCTTAGAGTACCGTCTTTCTTTTTCACAAAGAGGACTGGTGCTCCCCAAGGTGAGACACTCGATCTGATATACTCTTTGTCCAACAATTCCTGTAATTGTATTTTTAATTCTGTCAGTTCTGGTAGACTCATTCGGTACGACGCTTTTGAGATAGGGGATGAACCAGGTAGTAGGTCTATGGAGAGGTCTATTTCCCTTCTAGGGGGTAATTCTGGTATCTCATCCACAAACATGTCTGAAATCACATAGAACAACAAAGTCTTCCAACGTTGGCTTATCTTCTTTTTCTGCTAGATTCGTCACTTGGATGGCATAAACTTGACATCCCTTTCTCATACATTTCTTTAGTTGCATCACTGAAATTTGTCTAACTAATACTGGTTTTGGTATACCTTGGGTTGTCCTAGTAGTGTCAGAATCATCCTTATAGCTAAGTATCTTTGTATAACAATCAAATATTTCTTTGTGTCGTTCCAACCAATCCATCCCAATAATCATATCGTAAGATCCTAGTGGTAGGATGGTCAGATCATTCCTTATAGTTTGACCATCTAAGCTAAACTCAAAATCCGAAATATAGTCAATTACTTTCCTTTTAGTACCTATCGCTAGTTGCACAAGCCATGATTTTGTGTGCTTCAGTCTCTTAAGTTTATTTGACTCTACTACTTTCGAAGTAATATAACTTAATGTTGCTCTGGGGTCAATTAAAATAGAAATTCGAGTGTCATGGATTTTACCTTCGATTTCTACCACCGAGGACTGGTGGTCAGCTTGTCGGCCATCAATGGCTGCATTTATCCGATGTAGGCTCCTGCCCACGTCTCCCACTGTCGAGGCTTCTTGCATTTTATGAACGACAGTTCTGTTTGCTGAAATCAAATGTGGACAGTTCCTCCTTAGATGAGGCTCTCCACATTCCCAACACTTTAGTGGCTCGCGGGAGTTGTCCCCAAACTTCTTCATTCCCAGGTTTACCAGTTTACCACTGCTCAACATATTCAGGTGGTTGAAGTGAGAATCTTTTCTCGGGAAACTTTTTACTATATTCCGATGCGGAGATGGTTGGTATCCCTTCTTATGTTGGTTCATTCGATATTGCTTCTTATCCTTCCAGGCTTTGGGAAACTCCACCCGCTGCTTATACTGATCATAGCACATCCGTGCTTTCCTGAATACTTCACTCAAGGATTTGGGGTTTTCAAACTTGTTCATGTCCCTGTAGGATTGTGGTAAGTAGCTTAAGAATCGTTGGATTTTTACCTTATCCTCTTAGATGTACGGTATGAACCTTAACAGTTCCAGAAATTTATTTATAAGGTCCTCCATCATCATCTGTCCGAGTCGTAACTCGTAAAATTCTTTCGTCTTCCTTTCATAATAATTTTCAGAAAGGTATTGTTTCCTGAAATACTTCTTAAAGTCAGAACATTCCAACTGTTTCTCCTTTAGGCCCTTGGCCAATTTCAGATCTTGCCACCAAATACTGGCCTTCCCTTTCAGATTGTAGATGGCCATCCTGACCTTCATGTTGCAGGAATAGTTATAGATTTGGAAGTATTTTTTGACGTCCAACAGCCATGCCTCTGCTTCTTCTCCTGTCCTGGACTCTCCATCAAAGATAGCGGGTTTGATATTTTTAAATTCTCCTTCAAGGTGCTCTACTTGTTTTCTTTTTCTGTCTGTTTTAGTTCCATCTTTAGCTGGAGGCGTTCCTTCAGACGAACTGTCTCCTTTTTCTGTTTCTGGCCCAGAGTTCTTGGAGTCTCTCTTGCTGACTTCTTCGTCATTATTATTGTCTTTAGGTATTTTCTTGGTCACTATACTGCGCAGCAGAACTTCATTTATCTCTTGTTGTTCTTGTTGTGCCTACTTCAATTTTTCATTGTCGGCTTTAAAGATCTATAGTTCAACAATCAGATTCCTCATTGTTTCCAACACTTCTGTGGGTGAGCTTCCATCACTGTTTTGCCTTGTATCCCCAGGAGGTCTTTGTTGTGTATTTTCTTCCATCCTATTTTCTGCATTGTCCTAAGCTTCCATACTTAATCACCAAAACAGAAAAAGATTTATGTTTGTAACCAAAAGATTTATTAGTTTTTATATAAAACAGGATATATACTAAGCACTACAGTGGTCCTATTTAGGCCTAGTGTTGTAACTTTTTCTCTGATACCATATGTAATGAACCTCAAATTTATCATAAAATAAAAAATAAAAAAATCTTTGGTACATTATCTACCATTTATCTTCGTTTAACCAACTCGTATGATGGGTACTTACATTTTGTTTTTGCTTTGCATAACCTTATAACATACTAGCTCAACACTTAAGAGAGGTTCCCATTGAATACAAGTATTTTTCTAACTCATATGTTACTATAAAGACTTTAATACAATACCCATATCTACCTATACACTAGGATTCGAATTTTTGTTCCCTTGTTTAATAGAATCGGGCTATTTGGATTTTGCGCATAAGTTTGTATCCCTAAGAGTTAATGCTTGTACTCCTACCTAGTTGTGTCAACATCAGAATTCAAATCCTAGATATAATACGTACCAGGAAGAGGTTTAAGGATATTAAAGAAGGTTTATGGGTGGTTTCAATGTGTTTTCTTTGATGGCTTCATTTTAGTTATGATACAATTCGCCTCCACCATAACAAATTGAACCCCGACCAATTCTGCACCATTCTCTACGTAACTAAACTAACTAACCCTCCTCTTCCTACTGGGGTAATGGAAAGATAACTTCAATGACAAAAGTTTAGCGACCGAATAGTTTCACTGGACAGTCGTGGATTTATTGTTATTAACTTCAGTGTTAAGGGAGATGGATGTACCTATTAGGAGGAGTTAAGGCTCTGTCATGAAATTAATTAGGGTCCTCTTAAACATCAGTCTCGATGACTCTCCCTCCTGTTCTTCCCAATCCTGGTGCGCCAACTTTTCCCTAGTGCATGGAATGTACCTCCCGTGCTGTAAAGAGTGGTACTCGTCCCTCTTAGGTTTTGGCGGTCTCTCTTCTTCCCTTGTGACTCCGAAGGAGAGGCTTCGATATTATGCATTCCTCCATAGGAAAAGGCTACCGCCTCTACGAGAAAAATTTGGTGAAGTCGACGGTAACATCCGACTACCTGGTAAGTTTTTTAAGGGAACTATCGTATCTCAAGTTCGAAACGGAGTTCACTATTTGGTTTATGCAAAGAAAGACTTTACTTCCTGTAACCTTTACTATGAATTTAAAGGCCCTCTTTACTTCCGACACTTATGTTCAGAGTCTACACGTTACTCCTTTCTATTTTGGTATCGACTGTAGAATAGGTTTTTCGTTGTATCCAAGAGTCACTACTCCTTACCTCTGTGAACCTGAAGTCATACCTCACATCCACTATTTGTACCCCGTGGGTTTATTTCTGGTTCATTCCTTTTTTTTTACCCTCTGGCCCGTATTTGAAAGTCTCCGGGAGAGAAAATAGGGTCACGTCGGATTCTTAACGTCTTTGTTTCTTCTCTTCGACTGATGCATATTATTGGTGGTAAGGTGGTGGTTTACCTGGAGTTTATCTCTTACTAAGTTGTGGTAATTTTCATGAGAGATTCTATTGACTTTGTGTATGATGTTGTTCCTTATGTTCTTCATTTTCTATTCGTAAAGGGTTTTAATAAAAGATTTAACTCTTGAGTTCGCAATGCTATTTTATTTTTCAAAGTAATTATTTAATTCTGTATAAATGGGATTCTCTGTATTAATGGTGGGACTCTTCCTGTTGCGAGGGTACCCACGAGAAGTTCCAGGGACAATCCTCCCCTTGGCCAGGGTCAATTACAAGACAAGGGCACGGAAACTGGAGGGCACGGTGTTTCGGCCCCTAAGTTAAGTATTCTGGCATAACTGTGGTTATCAATTTACCCTTTCGATTCTATATTTACAGTCCTACTCTGTACTTTACTAATGTTTTCTGTGATGGCCAAATGCAGGTATGCCCACTTCACGGTGCAGGAAAAAATCAATAGTCTCTTTCCCAGCATACTTGGCAGTGTCCTGTCTCCTCACATATGCTTATTTATTAATTACCTAGGTCTTTTTTCCCTCCCTTGGGAATTTTCGCAGCTCCCTAAATCCCTAATTTTCAGGGGCTGCTAATGGCCAAATCACTAATTTTCCACTTGTAAAAATCAGCCTAGGGGTAGTTCCAACATGTTCCCCACTCATGGAGTCATGGTCAGCTACTTTTAACATGGTTGTTCCATTTGTCCTCCTGCAATCAATATAAAATATTTTATTTTTAAACAAGTGTCATTGTCAAATAGTTAGTTGGGTGAAATCAGATCTATGCCCAGCAGTCATAATAATTTATTACAAAAAACAAATTTGGAATTGCCATAAATGGCAAAAATTTTCCAAATTCGAATTTACTAAAAACGGAATAAATTTCCAGAAATTTAAATTTCCAAAAATATTTTATTTTGGGGGATGTCATAGGGGGTCTCTTCACAAGCCAACCTTCTCATTTCCATTAGGTGTTTGTGGGTGACATCTCCATCATCTGGTCACCACGCCAATGTAGTGACCTTCAGTCTCTCCTTATGCTATATTGAAAGAAAATACAAAGAAAGAAATATAAAAGGCAATTGGTGGGCTTGGAAAATTTTCATTGTGGACGAAGCTACCACACACCCTCTACAAAGGCACCCATGAATGAGAAACTACGACCCCTTGTATGTCATGAGCCTTATGCCCATTTAGTCTTGACCCCAACCACTTCATCCACTTTACATGGTTTAGAGAGGGATCTCTTGGAAACTCTCCTTGACCTAGGGAAAGATCTACCCAATAGGATACCTCGTCAATCCTCCCATATTTAAGCTTGAAAAATTGCATAGTGTCTTTGAGGAATTAATTGTTTGATATAGTGATCTTTGATGCACTTTTTTATATGGCTCATTTATTGACTGGATTCACTTATCATGATGTTATAACTTGATATCCTTGGAGGGTGTGCTCATTTGTCTTTGCAGGACCTCGTTGGTGGACAGTTTTGGGAGAACAAGCCTAGCTTGGGCTTCCATGGGGCTACAAGCCCACAGGTTGGATGTCAAGGGACCACATGCCAAATGAGAAATATTATACTTGGAAGGCCTTGATGATGAATTGAACGACATACCCCCCACATGCCAAACGTTTTTCCTAGGAGAGGCAAAATGTCACTTCTAGAGGCATGATGTCACCTAGGCGGGTTAGGGCTTGGTGGTGAGGTGCCACTCATTGAAACATGGATGTTTTGAGGAGAAGATGATATTAACCATGAGGATATTGTCTAGATTCTTTACATGTGGCCTTTGGAGGTCTACCCATGCTTCTCCAATACCAACGACTTCTTCCAAGTGAAAAAAATGTCCCCTAAATGGGAGACGTCCATCTAAAATTAGGGTTTATTTGTGCAAAAGTGAAACTTTAAATGAACAATTTAATATTACTTTGTTAAAGGTAGAAATATTAGGGTTGTTGAACCCTATTCTTGTGGTTTACCCATTAATTTATGGACAAGTCACTTGGTGACATTTTGTATAAATAAGAGATCATAAGATCTCATTTTAACATAACTCTCCCTCATTGTGAGAAGTATTGGTCTGAAATTTTTTCTATATTTGTCTCTATTTGTCTCTTGTGCACTTGTTTATGGCTATATTTATGAATGGTTGATGGAGGAGTAAGGAACTATCCTTGGACTAATGATTTCTAGCTTTTATGGTGGATTATCTTGACATCTTTCTTGATTTTGGTATGGTCTATTACTCTTATGTTATCATTATTTTCAAGTCAAGGATTGTTGTGTTAGGAGATAGGTGGGAAGTATAAGGGCATACACCCCCACCATAGTATTCTTCATTTTATGCTTCATGTTATTGGTTGAACAAGGGTTTTCTAAGAGAAGTATAAGGGCATACACCCTCTTAGCTTAAACCCTAGCTAGAGAAACTTGCCTTGGGAAGTAAAAGGGATTACACCCTCAAGGAGGTAGATCCTCTAGATATTTCTTTTATTTGACTCCATTAACCCAACAATAAAGGCACTAGTCATATATTTTTTCATTGGAGATATAAAATCATTGCCTTGGGAAATGTGAATTTTTATCTTTTGAAAGGTCTCTTGCTTGGAGTTGGTTTGCCTTATTGAGAGGATTATTCCCCTACTAGGGAGTCCCTTCTCTCCCACTACTTTACTTGTTGTTACAAACCCTAACCTACAACCATTAGGTCTGATATAACCTAGATAAAAAACTAACCATAACTCCTAAACTAACCCTAGACTAGCTCCTAAATTTTGCACACTAACTCTACTAACTAGGGCACATCTTTTGGGCTACTTGTTGGCATATTTTTAAGGTGTAATTTTCTGATATAAGTAACTAAATGATACATCCATAAGGCTGCAAGTTTTTTCATAAAATACATGTTATAACAACTTGCTTTACTCAGCCTTAAAAGTGTCATTTTTCAGTCATACTTGATTGCCATACTTATTGATAATATTGTTGATTGATCCCATGCTTTACATGACGATTGGAATGTATTACTTGCTAATATAAACTGTCATCTATTGATTCAAATTAGGGAAAGAAACCTTAACTTGTTGATCCATACTAACGTATATCATTGCAAGTTGGATTTTCTTATGTCTCGGGAAGGTACAATCATTCAGAGAAGTACTATACCTTTGGGGCAACAATCACTTGAATTACAAGGCATATTTTCCCACATTTGACTTCACTTCGACTTGACCTCTAGGG
>JASDQU010226555.1:17492-33305 GCA_032191745.1 Picea mariana | reverse complement strand
CCTTGCAACATGTGGACATCGCTTGGTCCTTTACAAGAGTTTGATTACCTAAACAAGCTAGATGTCATTGGCACAACCTTGCGGAATTTTAAAAGCCCTATGAAACTAGCACGTGGACATTGTGGTCTGTTACTATCCTTTATCTCCCTAAGTGTGAGTTAATCTAGAAAAACATGAAACTAGCCTAGATTGAACATGTGGGCATGTGTGGGTCTGTTACAAACTTTTAACTCTCCTAGTTTTCTAATCTAAGAAAGCAAAATTCAAACACTATTCTAGATTTGTTGACATGTGGGCATGTATGGGCCCATTACAAGAATGTGTTTGACAAAATGAAACTAAGAGGGGTCTCAAAAGAGCCGTTGTCCTCTCCTAAAAGTTTTGAATTTCTTGTTAAGGGAGATGAGATCGTTTTCGCAATCCTTTTCTGGTTCTCAAGATCGCTCGATGGCGCAAGAGAAGAGCATACTCAAGATTGTTACTTTCGACTTCTAGTCCCAAAAATGTGAGATTTAGATGTGATTTAGAATTGATGTTTCAACTTAGATTTATAAACCAAAGCAAGCCATCCACGTGGCAAAAAGAAAAATAAGGGAAAATAATTTTTATCCACCTAAGTGCCTATGTTTGCTTGATTATCCCCTTTATAAGTTGAGGGGTCTAAGTGGTGCAGTGTTTAGAGCATGCATATCATTCTTAACAAGGAAAAATGACTTTTTCCCCACACCCAAGAGCTTACAATGAAAATTTTAGTTCAAATGTGCGGCCTACTGTGTGGACAAAGGCGCATATGGCGCCTGCGCGCTGACAGAATTAAAAAACAAAACGCATGCGCGCCCGACGTGTGCCTGTGGGCTGGAATACCCGCGCGCCTGTGTCAAAAGTCCGAGAAGAAAAATCCGGATGGATTTCTCTCTAATTTCCGGTGAATTGACTGGTAAGCAGGTTGGCAGAGACCGGTTTGTAAACCTGCAAATTAATAAAAGCAAAAGGAAAGCAAATAAAACCCAAATGAGGGAGGAATTGATACCTTCTCCCCAGTACGGTCACCAATCTGTTTGCACCCAATTCGTCACTTGGTGAGCAAATTGATGGTGATTACATGCCCAGTTGGGCTCTACTAGGCATGACAACTGTGGAGTAAAAGGTTAGAAATAGGACAACAAGGTTATAAATAAAAATTAAACTAAAAGAAACTAAAACTAAGAGCATATCAAACAAAATGAAAAACAAATAAAAATGGACCAATATCACCAATGTATAAGCTGGTCTATTGATGAAATCCAAAGGCACAAAGAAGAAAGGGGACTTTGGTCCCTTCTTTCTCCAATGGAAGGCTCTTGAGGCCCTCAAATCTTGCTCTCCTTACAATGAAAAGATGAAAATGTGGGTGAAAGAACTCCAAGCTTATTCACTCAAGTGAGGGATGAATAGCTTATGAAATGCAGCCTACAATGTTTGTTGCCAAAGAATGAGTCCTTAGCAATCTCAGCAGCATAACAATACAAAGAATTCCTTGAGAAAATGGTGGTCATTCATGGCTTTTTATAGCCAAGCATTGGGTTATTATGTGACCTCTTTTGAATGTGAAAAGAGGCTCTTTAGGGCACAATTAGGTCTTTGACCATCCCACCATGAGGATTGAGCTCGGATTTGGTGTCAAATCGACTTGGGAGCTGATCCATTAGTGGTTGGGAGGTCGACCAATTTCAATAAATGCACCGTTTAGCAGGCGCGTGGGTTTTTCGCCAAATAGCCGCGCCTTGTGCACATATGCGCGCTTTGTACATTTCTGTTACGCGCATACACGCGCGCACCCAGATGATGTAAAGCGCCTTTCAAATTTTTGGTCATTTTGTATAGTTTTTGACCCTTTTGCTGTGCTGTGGAATTAACCTTGTGCCATGAATGACTTCTTTTCTATTTTGATGATGCGGAGTTCTTGTCGCCCTGTGCGGATGAAATTTCAGTGATAACAAACTTCATCAAAACCCACTCAGGAAATCAACAAGCTGATTTGTCTCATACAGGTCCACAAATCAGCCCTCCATTGGCAAAATGCACCTTGTACAAAGATATTATATTTTTTCTGCAAGAGTTGCGACCTCCAGATGGCATGGGAAAAGGAAAGGCAAGAGATATTAAGCTCAAAGAAATTAAATATTGCCTTATGGATCAGGTTTTGTATTGGAAAGATCCCCTAGGAGTGATTTTGAAATGTTTAGACCCACAAGAGGCCCAAAAGGTTATGTTTCATTTTCATGACAGCCTATGTGGAGGACATCACTTATGGAGGACCACAACCTATAAAACCCTCAGGGATGGATATTTCTGGCCTAGTATATTCACTGATGTCTGTGTGAAAATCAGGGTTTGTGTTAAGTGTCAAAAATTCATTGGGAAGAAGCAGCTCAAGTCTTTGCCATTGAATCCTGTGGTAACTTCAGGACCCTTTCAACAGTGGGGCCTAGATTTTATTGGGGAAATCCATCCTGCTTCGAGTGGTCAACACAGGTGGATCTTGACTGCCACAGATTACTTTACCAAGTGTATAGAAGATATTCCCACAAGGAGCGCTTCGCACAAGGTAGTCATTGGTTTTCTTGAGGAAATTATAGCAAGGTTTGGCTGTCCAAAAAGGGTTGTCACTGATAACACTGCATCCTTCAAGGCCGAGCCATTGACCCAATTTTGTGAATGATTTGGAATTTCACTGATTCAATCAACTCCTTATTACCTCCAAGGGAATGGACTGATAGAGTCCTCAAACAAGAGCCTTATAAAGATCATTAAATGACTTTTAGAGGAAAACAAGAAAGCATGGGATTCAAAGCTCAAGTTTTCTTTGTGGGCTGACAGAGTGACAACAAAGAGGTCCCTAGGTGTCTCTCCTTTTCAACTTGTGTAAGGGGTTGAGGCCATATTTCCTTCTGATCTTGCCTTGCCAGTGGAAAAATTATTCCAAGACTACCAAGGGGAGCCTGATGATATGATAAGAAGAATTCAACAGCTAGTATAAGTGCAACAAACTAGGGAGCAACTACTGGACAAAGCACATGAGCATCAACAAAAAATCAAGAAAGATTTTGACAGAAAGGTGAGAAAAGAGGATTTCCAGATGGGAGATCTAGTACTCAGGAAAAGGGAAAGCATGGTAAGTTTTGTTGTGTGGGAAATCCCCTTATGGACTAGCAAATAGGGTTAGACTTTGCATGCGGATATGACCGAGAGAAAAACTTCTTTCTACCTTTGTCCCTAGACTTAAATCCCCTTTTCTTTATTGTAAATGCATGGTAAGATCAACCTACCTTGTTCCAAGCGTTTGATGTAGATCCTCCGTTGTACTTGATTACTTGATTGCAATACTCCTTCCAAAGATGACCTGCATACAAGACAAGCAACAACTACACATGCATCCTACTTATATACTAACGGGTTAGAAATCCAAACATATACTAATAAAACTATGAAAATTTCATGAATTGGGATGGGAAAAGCATTTTCTTTATTTCTTTGAATGAATCAACTTACAAAAAATTGAGACCGACCACCGCTCCGTGAACCTGATCCTGGGCTCCTCTTTCTACTGTCCTCCAACTTCTTTGCTTTGTATCTCTTCTGTCACAAGGATGGCTAAAGGGTTGGGACAATGGGAATATGCAAATGGGCAGAGTTTCTTTGCTATATTTTTCCTGCTTCCAAATGGGACTTCTACCCCTTCTTTTATAGGCTAGAAGGAGATAGGTATTTGGACGAACCCTCGGCCATGCATGGCTGGGAGTTTCAGTTAAATCACCCATAGCTTTTGTGTTTCGTCGAAAAATTTCCTTGTTTTGTGCTTTTGTCGGTCCACGTGGGCTATTTTAGGTCATCCAGCGTGTACACACTTGCAGTAATGAAGTAGGGCACATGGGCCCTTATAAAAGAGGTTTTTCAAAGAGTTTGTTCAAGAGTGGCTTGGAAAAGAAGAGCTATGATATGGCCAGATGCCAGGTAAGCATGTATGGTGAAATTTAGTGTTATAATAGATTCCCCCTAATGTATGAGGTCAGAAGAGCATCTGATGGCCGAAATACATTACCAATCTTTTACTAATGTGTCGAACAAGTGAGCCCAGGAACCAAGAATCGGGAGGCGCCGTCTGAAAAATAACAAATGTCTCACCGAGGCGGGCATACCCATGCTCGAGATAAAATAAATGCATGGCTACCAATCAAAGACATTGTAGATCTGTGTCATATAACTATATAAAGTGTAGCCGCGAACAGTACACAGTGGAGCTACATCTCGGAATCAAAAAGATATACATGCAAAGTATCCATATTCGTAGAAGCTGATAAGGTCTGATGGATGGAGATGAGGGATTTAGAGCTTGAGAAACAACTTCAAAATCTTCAAAACTTGGGTAAGAGTGTAATATGAGTGTACGAGTTCACTACCCAGAGGTCTTCGATGGCTCGTCGGTCATGGACTAGAGAATCTTGATGATCAGACTGAAAGCTTCATTGATTTCGAACAAGGACTTGATTGGACATTCAGGATGGCTAGGTATGAGGGCAAGAGACAAAATGAAGAGGGGCTGACTCAAGATTGGTAAAAAAATTCCCTTGGACAACAACACAACAAATGATGAGACTTAGGCAACATGGCATTAACATAAGTTTATGAGGCAAGAGGCAATGAAAACTCTCCATATGTTTGGAAGAATAACCAAACGGAGGAGGACACAACTCTATGTGGTGAGAACAACTTCCTAAGGTCATATTAAATCCCAGGGTTTGATGAACAAACGAACAGATGTGCTTTATCCAAGGGTGACTCATTATGATGCCAATAAAGAAAATACTTTTCCCTTCCTCTTTTTGGGGTATATTTGATTTGTTTGTCTTTTTTCAATAATTTTGGATGAAATAATAAAGGAATGATACGTTACAATGGAGGAATGAGTGTTACAACATACACGTTCAAGGCGCAAGGACAAGACTGATGTTCAGAATGATACTTGGGAAAAATCCTCTAGGGGCCAAAGGTGTCAAGATGTAGAGGCAAAGTGCTACAGGGATTGCGTATAAGGCATGCTTCAGATGGTTCAGTTGAGAGCAACATGGAGCTGAAATTAGGCCAAAGACGCAGGTATGAAAATGTGATTTAATAAAACACACAATGGTAACGTCCTTCGATGTAAGTTTAACAAGCCCATAGAGGGTAAGCTCGACGATTTTTCATATTTAGAGAGTCTGAAAAAGCATAAAAGGAGACTTTGTTGGGGTACCTTTTTTGAAGATAGTCTAGCTGGTTTGAAAAGGGGTAAACTAGCATCAACAAGACGTCTATTCAAAACCATTTTAACGAGTGTGGTATAGACAAGACCACTCGACCATTTTTTCACTTTTAAGGAGTCTGAAAAAAGATTAACTATGGACTCCGTCAGGAATGTTCTTCTGGGCCATTTTAACGAGTGTGAAAGAATAAGGTCACTTGGCGATATTTTCAATTTTAGGGAGTCTTAAAAGAGATTAACTATGGACTCCATGGGGGTTCCTTTTTCATAAGTTTAGTCCCTCAGGTCCGAAAAAGGGGTAAAATCATACCTGAGGGTACTCTTCTAGAGAACTGAAGTTCCATAGAGTATACCTTTGTTTGTACAGTTGACCGTCCGGACCGAACAAGGGTTAAAATACCACCAGATAAATGTGACTTCAAATTTTAGTTTAACGAGCGTGAAATGCCACAAGATCGCTCGATAATATTTTCATGTTTAGAGGGTCTGAAAAGGGCTTAAAAGAAGAATCGTTGTGTTTTTTGGGAGTCCTGAGGGTGAGGTCAAGAGTGAAGAAGAATCATGCAAATGAGGCTCAAACTCGTTAATCAAGGAAAATACAAAGGACTCCCTAGCCGACAGTGATGAGAGACGGCATGGAAACCTTAATGCAACTAGGATCTACCTAGGGCATCCATGTTTAGGTAAGTTCTACCACCAACTTGTGACACTTCTAAAATGGTAGTGATGGTTCCATGTCGCAACTCGATGGGATTGATCCTATGGCAGAGGGATAAAGACAACGAGATACAAAAGTCGTGGTAGAAACCTAACCTATGTGCTCAAGTTGGTCATCTGAGATTTTTCCATGAATCTTAAAAAATGTCCCAAAACTCCTAAAAAGGTCCCCATACCTTACCAAACCCTCCCTTGCAACTCCCGAAACACTCTAAATGGTTTTTGCTTTAAAGAAAATGATAAGGGAGTCCAAAAAAGTGACAAAAAGAGGCCAAAAAGTCTGTAAATAGAAGCTGGGAACTCATTATCACCATTGCTGATTTGGAAATTGACTCTGGAGCCAAAAGACCCCCTTTGATAAAAGTAGTGATTCCGGAAGCTACAGTGGACGAAACGAATTTTCGTCTGGACCAAGTAAGTACAAACTCCCTTGTCTAGTTATTCAATACTTTACTTTTTTTTTGGATTTCATTTTTTGGGTGGGCGTCGACCTTTACAAGGTAGGTCCTAGGTCCACGCGGGCTGTCTTTGGACAGGCTACGTGTACACTCGGGCAGAGTAAAACCTGCCCGCGTGTATACGCGACTGTAACCTAGACAACACACATGGACCCCCTCCTTTATAGATAAAAAAATCAAACAACACTTACTCACCCTCCTAAACCTTGTTGTTTTGGTAGGATGTATGTCCATTGGAGGGAGAGGGAGAATGAAGAAGTTGGTGAGTTGGTCACAGAAGACCCGAATGCTGTGGTCGCGTTAATGCAATGTGGTTTACTAAAGTTTTTCCTATGTCCTTTTATGCGAGCGCAGCCGAGGCTACTGAATGCCTTGGTTGACCATTGGCATTCTGATGCAGAGGCGTTCATGTTAGAGGGGCAATCACTGGTGCCCACCACTGAGGATATCTATTTTTTGATTGGCCTCTCAAGGAGAGGGGAACCAGTCAACCTCAGGACATTTCCATCGGGGCCACATAACATAGCGGAACTGATAGCCCTGTACTGTGAGGTTGGGACAGATCGTTCGAGCTCCCAGGTGCCTATAAGCAAGATCACTGACCTATCGCTGCAAGCAATAGTATTGCTTATTGGGCGGATTATAGGTTCACCGACCTTGCATTAGGCATCCTGCGCATAGATGAACTGTGCTATCCAGTGCTTGAATGCACAAATTTTCGACTGGAGTACTACACTGCTAGAGTGCATGAAGAGGCAATTGATAGATTGCTGTCAGCGGACACAAAGGAACTTCGAGTTTGAGACTATTTCGTGTTTGCTCTTTTTCGAGAGAGTTCCAAGTTTTAGTCCTCGGGTAGTGGTACAAGGACATCAGGCCTCTTTTCCTGCATTGTGTAGATGGGCAATACTATTTCCACGACAGGGTGGTGGAAGGACAAATGAGTCCTTCGACGATGAATTTTTTGCCTGGTTGTCGCGGCAGATCCCCGTGATTAAGGATTAACCCTATGCAGGGATAGACTTTTCAAGGGATCCTGAGATACCCATGCCTCCTAGTGAGGAGCGAGGAGAAATGGGTAAGTCTTCATATTTGTAACTGTCTTTATTTTTTATGGGTTATATGTAATTTTTATGTCAATTTGTTATATATCATTTTTGTTGTATGCCAGAGTATTTGACGGATATACATTTGTTGCATGCAGATGTAGGACCAATACGACTTGCCGATTATGCAAGGAACAGACATTGTCTTCGGCTAGGGGATGTAGCCGCCACTATCGGGGGACCAACAGTTGTGGGAGATCTCCCAGCCAGGGAGGCTGAGAGAGTACTTAGACGAGTTGAGAGAAACTTTATTGCACTCACTCATACAGTCCCAATGGCAGAGATTGAGGACTTGCCACCATCCATGCAGTCTCATGTAGTGGGGGCACCTCAGACATGGGTCCGATTGTTTAGGCGTTTAGCCCATGCCGTGGACTAGTATAACAAGGCCCACAGGCCTTGACTTCTCTTTAGACACTTTACGTGCTATGAGCACTACTTGTACATATGTTTTGAGGGCATAATCCCCGTGACTTGTATATTTTTGAGGCGCTTGGAACCATATGTATAATCTAGTTACTTTTATGATTATATATGGATTTTTATGTCTTTTTGTGTATGATGGATCATGTGTGTAAAAATGTATTTACATGTTTATGTGAATTTCCTTTTATGTGTGTGCAAGATGCCAATCTAAAATGTGATTAGCTAGAGTATCTGTAACTTGGTTTAATCTCCTAGGAACATGAAAATATGTAATATAATCAAAGTTTCGTTTTAAGAGACGTACCCTAAGGAATCGTCAGTTTAAGGTCAGGTCATGTACTCAATAGACTCTATTTAACTGAGACACAACCAGCTGAGCACCGAGATAGACCCAGAGATGAGAGATACCAAATGACAAAGCGTCACGAAGTAACTCAATAACTGCATTATACTCGGTGACATTATTTGTGGTATCACCTAAGCATACCCCTTCGAAAGATAACAACTAGCCTTGAGGTGTAAATATTACCCAAGCTGTGGAGGCAAGCCTCCATGTGTGCCAGCTAGCACTATTTGCGTACCCAATGAACACCTCAGATTCACTTGACATCTACCACAGTGACAAAAGAACGTATCAATGACATGTCCATAACACTAAAAGAAACTAGAAAGTAATAGTACAAAAGACTATACATATGTTACAAAGTTACCCACAGTGACCTGCCTATGAGTGATACTTCTTGAGGTAGAGCCCATTTCGAGGCTCCGCCAAAGCATTCCCTTCAAAGTCAACTAGACAATAAGCACCCTTTTTTAACACCTCTTTTATGACGAAAGGTCCGAACCACAAGGGTTTGAATTTTCTTGCCCTCAGGGGGTCCTTATCTTGGTCATAGACCAGGACAAGGTCGCCTTCAGAAAAAATCCAAGGATGAATGGACCTATCATACTGACACTTAACCATATTTTTGTGAGCCTCGTTGGCTAGGGTCGCATCACGACGCTTCTCATTGAGTTGCTCAAGGTATACTAACCATTCTTCAAGTGAAGAAGTGTTTGGCAATAATTGTACTGCCAACTTTAGAGACGAGATCTGGCATTCGATGGGCAAGACTGCCTCCAACCCGTAAATGAGTTGAAAAGGTGAGAAACTGGTTACAGTCTTAAGAGATGTTCGGTAAGCCCATAATGCCGAGTATAACATCAAATGCCAATTTGACTTGGATGAGTTGTTAGTTCACTGTAGGATGGTCTTAAGAGTTTTGTTTACAACTTCCACCTGCCCATTAGCTTCGGAGTAGTAGGGTGATGAATGTTCTTTCCATAACCCAAGATTTGATGTTAAATCAGTCATCATTTGGTTCTAAAAGTGACTGCCATGGTCAGTGACAATCTCTCTCGAGACGCCGAACCTTGCTATTATCTAGTTGAAGAGAAAAATAGGTGCAGTCTCTCCATCATCCTTAAACGTTGGCATAGCTTCAACCCACTTTGTGAAGTAGTTGACAACTACGATGATATAGTGGTGCCTCCTTTCTGAAGGAGGGTTGCATGTAGTGTAATCAATCCCCCACTTGGTGAAGGGACCAACTATGATGACAGGAAACATAGGAGTATGGTGTGCCCTCATCTTCTGTGAGAAGATTTGGCATGGGTGGCACTTCTTGACCGATTCGATACAATCTTTGATTAACGTCGGCTAGAAGTAACCTGCTCATAGAATCTTTTGGGCTGTTGCCAACCTAGACAAATGATCACCACATGCTCTGGTGTGGCAATCGTTAAGCACAATAACTGCCTCCTCATGAGTGAGACATCGATGCAAGATGCAATATACACCTCTATGATACAAAGTATCATTGAGTATGAGATAATTTTTAGCCTGATGGCATATACGTCGACGCTCGTCATGAGAAGCAGAGGTGGGGTACTTCAAAGTTTGGAGATAGATAAGTATATCTCCATACCAGGGATCCAAAGATGTGATTAAAAACATATCTCCCCAGATAGGTGATTCTTCAGGCACAATGTCACCTGACTCAACCGGAAGTTCAGAAATAATTTTTGCAAAGACCAGTGACTTTTTGGACTTTGCTGAAATGAAGTCTAAGTAAAAATCCTGGAGGATGAATATCCATCTACTGATTTTTCTACCTATTACCCGTCATGTCAACATGTACTGGAATGGATTCACGACGACAATGACGGTGGTCTTGCGAAATAGAACATAATGACAGAACCGTTGAACAGCATGAACTGCTGCCAACGCAAGTTTTTCTATATGAGAATAATTGAGTTCTGGTCCTATGAGGACTCAACTCAGGTAATAGATCACGTATTCTGAGAACAAGTCATCTTCCTGAACTAAAACCATGCCAATGGTTGACTCTGCTGCAACCAGATATAATAAGAAATCCTTGTTATAGTTAGGTGGCCGTAGCAGAGGGGCAGTGGTGAGGGAATGTTTCAATGCGTCGAAAGAATGTTGAGCAACCTCGTCCCAGTAAAATGGAACGTCTTTCTTCAGTAAGTGCATAAATCCCTTGGTGATTTCGGCATAGTTGGCGATGAAGCATCGTAAAAAGTTTGCCTTACCTTGTAGACTCTGAAGTTGAAGTATCGTGCGTGGGGGGGGAAACTGAATTATTTCCTCCACTTTGAGAGGATTGACCATGATCCCTATTGTTGATACGATGAAACCTAACAAACATCCTGACGTTACGCAAAAGCTGCACTTTTTTGGATTCAAGCAAATCTGAAAGTAGCGACAACGTTAGAAGATAAGCCGGAGGTGCTTGGGATGATCCATTCTCTTGTGAGACCGCAATGCTAAATCATCTAAATAGGTCTCGACTATATGATTAAGGTCATGGAAAGCAAAAGACATGGCCCGCTAAAAGGTTGCTCCAACATTTTTAAGACCAAAAGGCATATTACAATATGCGAATGTACCCCAAGGACAAATAAATTCCGTCTTATGTTGGTCCTCGGGTTTGATTTGGATTTGATTATATCCCGAAAAAACATCCATGAAAGAAAAGGCCTCACAATCGACACATTCATCAATGATATGGTCAATGAATGGTGTTGAAAAATTATCTTTGGGACATGCCTTGTTCAAATCATGGAAGTCGATACATACACGAATCATGCCTTGTTTTTTATTGACCGACACAGGATTTGACACCCATTGGGTCAAATGGATAGGATAGATAAAACCTGCCTTTAGCAATTTCTCTACCTCAACCTTAATGTCTGCTGCTCTCTTCAGATTAACTGGATGAAGCTTCTGCCAAACCGGCTTGGTATCAGGACAAGTTGTGATTTCATGTTCGACTATTTTTGGATCGATGCCTGACATTTCCTCATAAGACCAGACAAAAACGTCGCGAAAATATTTGAAAATATTTGTGTAGATTTGAATCTCTTCGGGAGAGAAATTCGCTACAACGAAGACATTCTCCACAATGCCAGGGTTTCGGGAGATATTGATCGGTAAGGTGTCAGCGATAGTTTCCATATTACCCTCAGCATAAACCTCATGTGTAGCCAAGGGGATAATAGGACATGACCGATCTCCCATCATAGTCACGGTGAATTCTCCTGCTTTGATTCGTCTTAACTCTGGGAGGAAGTATGATCTGTGATGAAGATCTTCCCAGGGTTTGTCTAGACTAGTCATTGCTTCGATTACTGCTTCGTTAGAGGGAAAGACTAAGTCTAACGAATCGGTGCTAGTGAGAGAACCTTGAGCCCAAATAGGCTCTAGTAGAGGATCTAACTCTTGTGCAGGAGTCAAATCAGGGTTAGCTGAATCTTACTGTATTAAAGAGTACGCTTCTTTAGCGACGGACAAGGGCAAGGACATACCCGAGTGCTCTGTATCATCCATCATGGCTGATGGGGAAGGAAGTATCCATGGGTCATCGAAGTAAGTCATGCGGAACGATGAAACCTGAAAAATATCAACCTTATGATGATTGGATATAAATTTGATATCACCTTGAGGGGGCGGGTAATTGAAGGTACCCATCAAGGATGGGCACAAACCAACCCCTACATTAACAACACCTGGTTGAGGATTATCAATCATCGGGACTGTGGATGCCCCCAGTGAAGGGTCAGATCTGGAGAAAGACAATTGATCTATGGTCACAATCCGGCCCTCATGTGGAAACAACAAGACCCTAAAAAATGTAGCGACCATGGCTTGCATAGCATAAGTCCAACTCCTTCCTAACAAAAGATTATAGTCAAGGGGAGCATCGACTACTTCTACCTCGACGCACACGGTCTTCCCTCCTAAATGCATGGAGAAAGAGGGAATGATACCATGTGGTCGGAAAGAATGACCGTTGAAAGCAGTGAGGAGAGTAGGTGACAGAGACAAAACGGGCTGGCCGATGGCCTTCCAACATGCTAATGACATAATGCATGTCGAGGCACCCTCATGCACCACCGTGCGGAAGATATTCCTTGTAAAAGTTTTCGTGGGATGAGCCACTACTATATAAAATGCTACTTGGTAAGGCATATGAGGTTTTAAGTCAGTTGTATCTAGCATGATTGTACCTAGATTACAAGTCTCGATAGATCCTAAAGATGTTAACAAATCTTTCCTCTGGGAAGGGCAACTTTGGAGGACCTCCAAAGAAAACATCGCACATGGGGTTTGTGATAAATCTTCCACCGCAAAGTAGTTCTGGGCGGCCCTTGCATTAGGGTTGTGAGAATCTCTCTTGAACATGCCTTTGGGGATATGTGTTATTGTTTCTCCCAACGTCTTCTCAATCTGTAGAGGAAGAGATGGGAGTTCAACTTCTTTTCCCTTCTCAGAAGTGCTTGGTTGACTATAGTCATGAGCTCTAGTTGATAGAAAAGCATCACCTTTCACGATATATACATTCATGGATGTGGGGTTGTTCAAAGATGGAGGGGGTCCTTGACTACCCCCTTCCATTCTTGTAAAGGCTTGAGTTAGATTTTGTCCATGTTGAAATGGATTAGTTAACACGACGGGCTGTTGCGGTGTCAAACTTTTGGGCCTCTGCAAGCCGAGGACATAGGTGGGTTGGGTGGTATTTCACGCATAGGTTGCATGGATACCTCGCCTTTCGTTTTTCAGTATTTCCCTCATCAACATTATCGATGGGTTTCTTATCCCCCTTACCCTTCTTTCATTTTTTTTTCTTTCCTTCAGGTTTCTGGGTGGTCTTTGGGTTAGTCGATTGCACTGTGTGTACATACAATGTTTTGGTAGGGGGAGCAACCAGAGTAGTAGTTTGGCTGGCCACTGTGTGTTGTATAGACAACTGTTGCAACTAATTCGTTAGTTTTTCAATGGGCTTTGTTTGTGCGGATCCAACAATACCATCGGCATGTGGTCCAACTCCCTATCTAGTTTTATCAAGTATTGAGCGTGGCGCATCTGGTAAGATGTTGTATAATAAACCAGACTGAGAATAGATGAGCTCAAATTGTTGAGCTCTCATGATGGCATCTTTTTCGGAGAATACTCTTGACGTTGCAACGTCTTTGGATAACTGCGGGACCAAAGACTTAAGGAACCACTCCAGCAGGAATGCTGGTGGGATTGGAACTATAATTAAAATCTTCTTGCGTCTCCATTCTTGGATATGATTAGAGATATGGTCTACTATTGTCTGTTCGAAATTAGCAAGCAACTCTGTGCCAGTGTCGTATCTTACAGGTAACTGGAAATGGTTGAGGAAAGCCATCGCCAGTTCGTCGAAGGAAGAGTATCTTGAGCGATCGAGCTCAATGTAGCATTTCATGACACTCCCAATGAGAGTATGTTGAAACAATCGCAATTGTACGGAATCGTCTTTCAATGAGTTAGAAGAGCACCAAATATGGAAGGTAGTCACATGATCTCCTGGATCTTCGTTAGGCTTGGCTTCGAACTTTGGGATGTCTGAAGGCAACTTCGTCGGCATAGGAGGCCAACGTGGATCATGACAGATAGGGTCATTCAACAACCTTATCAAATCTAGCAAGTGAAAAGTTTTCAGGAAAGGTAGTTTGGGTTGTTGGTGATAACCTGGGAAAACGGGGCCTGGAGTTTGACTGGCACCAGGTTGCTAGGAAAAGTTTGGCTGCTGGCCCAGATTTTCGTAGAAACCATGGCCTTGGCCAGCGTATGGATTTTGCGTATGTGGAGACGTCATCGACTAATTTCAAAAATAGGACATAGATGGTTGGGCGTGCATTACATTCGAAGGAATTTGGGAAGGGTTGCCCCATGTCGGTCCCGTGGGGATAGGCATGGTAGTTTGTTCGGGGTTCCATTAATTGTGGAAAGAATTACCCCAGATTGGCATTCCGGATGAGGGAATGGATCCCTGCCAAGATATCCAAAGCCCTGATGTGGAAGAAATTCCTAGGTTTTCCCCTGTGCAAGAATAGTACCTTGCATAGGAATAGGTTGTCCAAAACTAGGATTGCCCCTAGTCGGGAAAGCGGCTGACGAGAAGGCGTTATTACCAAACGCTCCAATCAAAGAAAATGGTGTCAAACCTACCAGCATACTATGCAAAGGTGGTCCTTGACTCCCTTCTCCAAATAAACTATGGTGTGTAGGTTGCCCAACTGATTGCTGATGCAAGCCACCAAGCGAAGGGGATGAAGGAGGTATGTGACCTCCTCTGTAAGGGAAAGCGTTAAAAGGAGCAGGATTTTCCCCATGTGACCTTTCAGAGGAGTGCTAGATCTCCTTTCCCCCAGACCTGAAGTCTGTAAAGTTTATCCAGGTGGATATCGATGGCCACCCACCTTTTCCAAATGGCTCAAAATAGTTTTCTGGTGATTTTGGCAATTTACTATTTTTAGCAGGTTTTAATTTCTGGGGCCATTTTGAGGGTCCAAATTAAGGTTTTTCAATATAGAGGTTCTCAATGATATCTGAAGGAATAATTGAGCCCCCAAAATGAATCTCCTCGACGATACCTTTCCAATGAGCTATCACACGCCTAAAACGGAGATCGTATGCAAAAGTTATGACCCCAGGAAGTTGATGTACTCACTTACCCAAACGGGGCCCACATGACTTTTGGCGCTTCATCTCCTAGGGTTAGGTTTTTGGATGCCTAGGACTTTTGGCGTTACCGTCTATTGTAAAAATTCCTTCAGAGCCTCATTGTAATCATCTTCTTGTGAATGCGAGTATCCGTCACATCTCTTCTCAGAGACAAGCTGCCACCATTCTAGCGAGTCTTTCACTCTGTATTTTTACAGTCTCTGCACATTTCTTTCATTAATAGAAATCATGTATTACTGTATATCTGTGTTTATGGTTTCATCCCTGATACATTTCTGTTATATTATTGAATATCTACGATATCTCTATGCATTTCTTTATTATATCTCCGATCTCATTTCGTGTCGAAAATAATCCAGATCAGTGGTATCAGAGCAGACTGCTCTTAATCATTTTTTTTTTCAGTGCATGTCCCCGACGAGGTTCGAGTATAGCAAGTTGGGTCTCAAGCTTGTCTCTCTTGAAGACAATCACTCTCGCACACCCAAGAAACCCTTAATGATGGAAGAAAAGTAAAACGATGGAGCAGACGATCCTATCAATCTGTTGCTTGAGAAATCTCTCATGCGACAGAGGGACGAAATGATGGAGAATTTTGCCCACATCCTTAAATGCCTGCCGATAGCATCAGGCACACCTTCATAAAGTGACCACTTTGGATGCACCTCGCCTTTCAAGGTACAAGTTAATTTTTATATTTCTCTATTTGAAGGACAAATAGATGCAGAAGCCCTAGAAAAATGGTTAACTCTGCTAGAAGGTTATTTC
>JASDQU010226550.1:0-17392 GCA_032191745.1 Picea mariana | reverse complement strand
TTTTTCAGTCATGGGATTTAGTGTGATTGATGACCCATTCCATTAATTCTATAAAAGGCATGGCATGTTCCCTCGAAGTAACCAAATGTAGCATGGACCTTTTAATTGCAGGAAAAAATGCATCATCCACCTTCATAAGCTGTAGATTTCTATATGGACTAGATTCGGGGTAATCCCCATTGTTAAATTTTGAAAATAGATTGTTTGAGGAAGAGAATTGCACCTTTGTGGAAATCTCTCTTATTGAACAAGGTTTAGTGTCCTAAATCAATGACACTATGTTGGAAACCTTCTTCAGGGGAAACATGATAAGAGGTTCCATATTCTTGGTCATCAACGCCTCTTCTACCTTTGCAGGTGCAGAACTGGAACCTTACCCAAAACCACTAGATTAGGTCCTCAGTTTCATGGGAATTATCTATGTGGGATCTTTCATTGGATGAATCATGCCTGCAAGTAAAGAATTATGATCGATAAAGATACATTAAATATTTTCCAAAATTACATAACATACAACACATCATACCTGTTTTGAGCAACATCATTCTTTGAAGGAGAGGATTTTACCTGATAAAGATCCTTTTGAAGTGTAGTTACTATTCGATTAGATCCCCTATATCAGAGAAAAGAGAGATATCATGTCCTCAATTTGTTAGTAGGAGATAAACACATAAAAACAATTGGTTGATAACACACTTAACACATGAAAATAATGGAACAAGATCAAGGGTAAATTTGATTTAAAAAAACAAATCTTGAACAAATGGGAGTGATTTCTAGACAATAATTATGGTGTTTAAATGCAATGAGAGTGCCTCCATCAACCTTTGATGGTTTATTTTATATGGATATGTGACCATTGGTGATTTTTTTATGTTGTTTGAATTGGTATGCAATGGTTCTATTAGGTTTGGGTTTCATAAGGTATAAATACATAATTCATTAATGGTGCCTATCCAGCCATTCCTCTATGTATGAGGTGATGTTAGACATGTACATGGAAAGATGACATGGAGAGTCAGCGGGGCATTGAGAGAGAATTTGTTGATACTTGGTTTGAGGAGACATTCGTTAATGTGTAAATATCCCCACCAGGCCTGGAATTTCAAATTTATCTTACCTGTCAAGTGAAAATTTGATGACGGTCATTTGTTTTTTGTGCCCGTCATTTTATGTTTTAAGCACATTCATTATTTTTTCTTTAATATACAAAAATTTGTAATGAAAATCTCTTAATGAAAAAAAATATAAGAATAAGATAAATCTGTTAAAATGAAAGAGAAATGACATTTCAAGCCTACCTTCTAGAGCTTGCTACCTATGGGCAACATCAAATTCCATTTACTGTTGCATTTACTCTTCGAACCAACCTCTCTAAAGTCCTATAGGTTATAGGATAGACATGTAGGTTATACAATAGAGCTTAAGTAAGCTAAGTACCTACTAAAACTTATGACGGGTTCAAATTTTACATGCCAGTAAATGTTGATGTGTAGATTAAGTATCTACCTGTCAAATACGTCTTAAAATGAAAAAAGTGTCCTATGGGACGTCAAATTCTAGGCCTGATCCCCACTCTAGTCACATGGGGACCAAAGTACGAGATCTGAAAAATTCAACATCCCAAGTTAAATTATATTCATCGATCGAATAAAAAAGATCATGCATGAAACAATTTGTCAGGAAACGAGTGAAGGTAGCAATGTCATGGAGAACTCACATGGAAACTGGTGTGGATATGGGTAGATACATGGTGCTAGTTCATCGGACGGTCCATGATGTGATGTGTTAATGGCCACAGTCGAGCATAACAAGGAAGTGAACCATCAAATCACAATATCGACAGTTAAGATCTATTCACTCATGTGATTGGATGGTGTGTAGTGCCTAGGGTAGCACATTTTTCAATCATTGGGTGTGGTGAGTGGTCATGATAGGTGAAACCGTTGGTTGATTAATATGAAGGTCAAAAATAATGGAGGGTGAACAAGTCATATGATCAAGAAATAGATGACACGGAGGCATTCTTCTCGCTAGATCAAATGACTATAACTTTTTGGGAAAATAACTATCGATTGTCGTATGTAAAGTTGATCATGTTAGTTGAAGAAAATTGTTGACATGACCAATGGGCGATGATCTCATCAATATTTAGAGAATGGAATGAGTTACTTTTCATGAGATATTCCAAAACTTCAAAACCATCGACGATCGATGGGCATGGTAATCAATGGGTGGTGTGGAAATCGAGACTTTCAATACAAATGATGATATGGTGATGCCACTTGGTAGATAACATGGCGAGAATGGATATTTTAGTCGAAAAGTGAAGTGTATGGGTGATGATGTGGTAACGGTACAGTTTCCGCGTGTCATCTTACGTGGAATTGTAAAAATTTTTAGAAAACTTCTTCCTTTACTACAAACTAACGGTTCAGATTGAAAGAGGACTTAAATCAAATGGTGGATATTGATTGTACTTTGAAACCTTATAGTTGGGTTTGATTGGTAAAATTATGCATGGGATTTGATTTCACCCCACAATCGCATCGATTATCATTGGGAGAAGGTGGCGTGCATGTTGGCGCCCAACGTCAAATGAACTCAACGTTCATCGGGTGAAGATGGTGAATTTAAAAACTTTATAAAAAAATTGCCTCTTTTTCAACTGATGCCTCCTTCACTCTGAATCGACGGACGACCATATTCTTCAAATATTAGTGTGTTAAGGCTCCTATTACTTGGCCAATTGTCTTTGAAAGTGGTGGTATCCATTTTGGTTTTGGTGCAGGTTTGTTTTACTTGTTCAAACAATCGAGGAAGTTCATAGTTTAAGAAAAGGAAAATAAAATCAAGGGAACCAAACATTCTCAAAGTTGTTGGATGCTAGAAACTAAGGAAAAATTAGAAGTTGTAACCAAAATTTCTAGAAATTTCAAGGGTGTTTTGAGTGCTCAACAAATGGAGATTCATATGACGAAACTAGAATCTCTTATCCTTATCTTGGCATTGATGAAAGTTTTAAGAGAAAACCTCAATCCAAGATAAAAACTAAAAAATCATTTACAAATATGTATGAATATGATCCTAGGAACATTCATATTTTTCTGATTGTTGGGATTTATCTAATTTCATGACTCTTTTTCCACAAACCAATATTCTATGTTATTTTAGGAAAGAGCTAGGAAGGAAATAATGATCGAGTGGAGAAATTTGTATTTTCAATTTCTAAGTATTTGTAACCTCCCCATGGTGTCATTCTATTTCCATCGAGCATCCATAGCCCTAGTCAAGTCACCTCAATATCAAATACCTTGCTCAGCTACTAGCGAGTGTCCACTGTCCATAGCCTTGGCGAAGATATCTGCATACCCCCCCGTAATTCCAAACATTCTGGCTTGTCATACGTTTTCATTTTATTCCTTCTTTTCATATGACATTTATTGCAAAAGGATCCATGAATGAGTCAAGGAGAAAGATATATGTTTCTTTTGAGGGAAATAAGTGAATTTTATATTTTATTCTAGTATTCTCAATAAAAGAGGTGGGATCATTTCTAGCTCTTCCAATAGACATAGGATATACTCTCCTTCAATCCATTAT
Organism: Picea mariana; assembly: GCA_032191745.1. Taxonomy (NCBI): domain Eukaryota; kingdom Viridiplantae; phylum Streptophyta; class Pinopsida; order Pinales; family Pinaceae; genus Picea; species Picea mariana. Next base: position 13,789 of record JASDQU010226550.1, on the reverse strand, counting down.
TCCCCTTATCATTTCCAAACCACAATACAAACAACTTGTTCATTCCTTAGTTGATATGCATATAGAAATATAAATAATACCTCCATTGAGATATTTTGTTTAATGAAAACTCCTTACTCTTGTTTTAGATGGTGAAGCATTAGGATGAGAGTGACTATCTTTTTGTGTTCCACCATGAGTTTTGAGATTCAATATCATTCAAACACTCCTCATAAAATGTGATCAACAACAAAATAATATAAAACTTCTGAACCAAAATCAAAACAAAAACAAAATGAAAAACTTGAAACAAACAAACAAAATAATGAGACAAATATGAAATTTCAAATCTAACTGGTAAAAAATAAATAAGAGCAAACCAAAACAAAGGGAACTATGGTACAAATCTTCTTGCACTAAACAATTGAGAAAATAATATTTTTTGGGCTTTGTCATTAACAGGGAGAACATCTACCTCACCCCTAAGGTTTTGCAATCGATATGCTCCTACCCCAATTTACTTAGAAACTTGGTAAGTACCAAGCCATATATTTTAAAATTTGGAATGTTTCCCCTTAGGCTTGTTTATTTTGTCCCACTTCAAAACTAGGTCTCCTACCTCAAAGTTTTTGTCTCCATCTTTTTTCTTATCAAACCACCTTTTAACCAACTGTTGGTGGGCTGAAAATTTATTTATATTCCTTTCTCTTTATTCCTTGACCATCAATATTGTGTCTATATGTTGTTGCATGCTTGACATTGGTTGGCCCCTAGAAGCTTGGGAAAGTCATAGAGATGTGAGATACACGTTGGTTGGGATAATGGTTTCTTGTCCATAAACTAGGAAGTATGGATAATTCCCTAAGTGATATTTAGGATTTACCCTATCCTCACACATGGAATTATGAAGTGCATTATGCGAATTTCTATGATTTTGGCATAATGTTTGACTTAGTCATAAGTTTTGGTAAACCCTGAGTGCCTAGTTGTGGGTGTAGCATGAAGCTTAGAAAGAACCATGGATTTAAGTTGTGATTGTTTACTTAAATACAAATGGACTTTGTAGTGAAGCTCATCATTATTCCAAGTGTACCCGAGGGAAACTGGAGAATTAGATTGCAATTGTTGGATCATATGAGAAATTTTGGGATCTTGTAGCCATTCCTGGTGAAAAACTTGGAGCCAATCCGGTACAATAAAGGAGAGGGAAAAAGGGACCCTTCATCTTCATATTTTCTTGAAAGAGCGTCACCAACCACATTTTATTTTCCTTTCTTGTAAATGATGTGATAATCATATCCAAAGAGCTTAGTCACCCATTTTTGTTGCTCTGAGGAGGAAGGTTGTTTCTCCAAAAAATACTTGAGGCTTTGATCATTTGTCTTAATTTGGAAGAATTTCCCCAATAGGTAAGGGTGCCAGAGATCTACTGCATGAAAAATAGACAACATGTCATTTTCATAGATTGATTGGCCCAAATGCCTCTCTGACAGTTGTTTGATGGAAAAGGAAAAAGGTTGGCCATATTGCATAAGGACTGCTCCAATTCCTCTGTCAGAAGAATCACATTCTAGGACAAAGGTATTTGTGAAAGTAGTAAGGGCTAGGACTAGAGTGGTGCACATAGCCGCCTTCAAGGCTTGAAAGTCCCGATCAACTATGGGATTCCAAGTGAAAGAATTATTTTTAAGTAGAGCAGTGAGAAGTGTCGCAATATTTCCATAATTCTTAACAAGCTTGTGATAATATACTATTAACCCTAGAAAACTATGAAATATTTTGAGAGTCTTGGGGAGAGGCCAATCCTGCATAGCTTCAATTTTCTTAGGATCCACCCTGACACCTTCATTTCCAACAATATGACCCAAGTAATCGACTTTTGAGCCTCCAAAAGCACATTTAGATTGTTTGAGGAAGATTTGGTGTTGAGAGAGTAGATGTAGAACTTGATCCACATGAGCAAGATGGGTTGTCCAGGTTTTTCTATAGATGAGAATATCATCAAATAAAAATAAGACAAGATGATGGAGAAAAGGATGGAAGACATGATTCATGAGGCATTGGAAATTGGAGGGAGCATTACACAAGCCAAAAGGGCATGAACACAAACTTAAAGTGGCCCTCATGAGTGTGAAATGTAGTCTTAGGAATGTATTCCTATTTCATACCTTTCTGGTGGTATCCAAAATGAAGATCAAGTTTAGTAAAGAACTAGGAACCAGTCAATTCATCCAAGAGATCATCAATGACATGAATGAAAAATTTGTATTTCATGGTGAGGTTTTTGAGGGAAAAAAAGTCAAGACACATGTGCCAAGATCCTTCTTTATTAAGTACCATGACCACAGGATACGAATAGGATCTCGTACTAGGATGAATAACTCCTAGGGTGAGCAATTCTTGAACAATTTTCTCAATTTCATTTTTCTCGACAAAGGGATGATAATAGGGATGAACGTTGTGAGGAAGGATGTCAGGGACAAGAGGAATAGAATGATCATGAAAACCATTGGAAGGAGGGTTTCTCTAATGAGTGGAAAAAATATCTTGATGTTTGGAGAGGATGGATTGGAGGTCTGGCGGAACAGAGGGTGTCTCAGTGGAGTGAATGGAATGGAGTTGTTCAGTAGTGTCATAAAGACCTTTTTTGAGGAGCATTTCCATGCGATGGGAACTGATGATATCGGGGGAATTTGTTGTGATGCCTTGGAACTTATACCGGTGGCCCTAATGGTTGAATTGCATGGTTAATTCCATAAAATACATGAGAATGGGACCCAGAGTCCTGAGCCAATCGACACCCAACACACTGTCACAAACACCCATGTCGATAGAAAACATATGAGATTTCATGTTGTAATGACCAATTTGGAGATTCACATTTTCAAAATGCCCCCCACATTTCATGCACCCACCATTGACAATCATGATCTGAAAATTATTGACTGCACGGATATAGCAATTAGTTTCTTGGGAAATGCGGCGATGAATAAAATTATGGGTGCTTTGACTGTCAACAAGGATGATGACCTTATGATTCTTATTGTAACAAATTAGCTTGAGGGTTTGGGGAGAAGATAAGAGAGTGAGACCATTCATGTAAATGATCTGTTCAACTTCAGGAGGGTCAGAAGGTGGAGTCATGTTAGTGGGTTCATGTGAATCAGCCATAGGGGGAGCCTCAACATATTCTTCAACAACATCCTAGGAGATGGCCATGAAAAGATTTTGTTCTTTACACTTGTGCCCAAGAAAATATTTTTCATCACAATTATAACAAAGTCCCTTGAGTTGGTGTTCAACCATTTCTTCCCTGGTAAATTTATGGATCTTTAGGGGAGTGGAAGGAGGAGTGGGAGTGACTGGTTTAGGGAGAGGAATAAAGGAAGGTTTTTTGGTTTGAGAAGAGACAACCTATTATGCTTCCTTATCTCTTTTAGTAGCTTCCACCCAACTCTGAGGCCAAGCCATGAGGACATGGGCACAGATCTCATCCTTGAGGCCACTGATAAAACATTCTCAGAAAAAAGGATCAGATATGCCCTATGTGTGGAAATCCAATCTCTCAAAAGAAACTATAAAGTCTTCCACTATGCCAGATTGTTTCAACTTTTTGAAATGACCTAAATGGTGGGTGTCAGTTTCAAGGTGTTCATAAATTTCTACAACAAATTGTGTCCAGGCCACATACCCTTGGCGAGATTTTTTTTCGCCATTACCAATGTTCCAAATCTATATGGAGAACACCATAACTTACTTTGGCCATCTCATCAATAATGTTGTAGAAAGAGAAATAGTGTTCCATTTGAGTGACCCAGACTATGGGATTCGATCCATCAAATTTGTTCACCTCCATGTGAGGGGGAAACATGTCCCACTGAAAGTTTTGGGGAGTAAAAGAGGTGGATAGGGACGATTCAATACCATTAGGTTTATAAGGTGTGGAAAAAAATAAAGGATACACAGTGGGATTAAACAAGGTAGTGAAATTGTTCACTGTGTCCTAGCATTGTTGACAGGTGGCAGTCAATTGAGTGATGGTTGTGGTAAGTGATTCAAGAAGAGTAAGCTAGTAGTTGATGTTACCAATACTGGACATGATGGAATAGATATCACTCTAGATTTGGTCATGATCTTTGGCCAAGGTGGTGAGATAGTGTTCCCAATATTGGTTGTGAGTGTGGGACATGGGGAAAAATGGGACCGAAATGAAATTATTTACTGGTGATTTCTACCACTACGATTAGTCCAAAGAGAAGAAGTCAATGGGATATATGCCCAATAGGGGTGTTGGATAGGGTGAGGACGACGGAAAAAAATTTGTTGAAAAATGATAAGTATGACTACGATCAGGGAGAAGAGAGGAATTCAATGGGATAGGTATCAAATAATGTTGCTAGCAGGATCTAGACTTTAATTTTTTTCTCCTACAAAGTTATAATTCGATCTGAATAACACTGTAGTGACGAAATGGCCAAATGTTTAACATTAAAAAATGTGTAGGAATTTCACAACCAGAATGCAGAAGGTACAATTGCACGACAATATATCTTGCTTGTTTTGTTTCTATTTTCATCCCAAAGGCTAGGGTATTCAAAGTTTATACAGAAAAGGGTTTTTCATGTGATATAATTATTTGATACATGTGCGGGGTCCAACCATAGTATTCGACCCAATATCTCAGGGAACCAACTAAGGAGACTAGATCGTTCCCTTATCCATACTACCCAACTACCCAAGTACTAGAGAGTATATTCCCAAGTGATGTTCTCGGTTGCACTATAGAAGTCAGGCGGCTGATTGGTTTATCTACAGAGGGCTTCGGGATATCTAGGTCGATTCATATATAGGTGTTGTCTGATGTGCTACCACTTTAAGGGGTACCAACAGGGGTTACAAGGGTGGCCAACAATGTGAAATTAAGTACCTCTTGTAGTACATCTATGTATTCTTCCCTGACCATGGATTTATGCATTAAACGATGAATATCTGTAGATTTAAGACGCCGGAATATGTCTCTACCTTAAAAAAAAAAAAAAAACCACAACATTTTTCCAGGGAACATGCTCTGATACCACTTGTAAGGTACCAAATCTATTACTTTTTTTTGTAAATAAAAAAGTTTGTATTACCTAAAAAATCCATGAAAGCAATACATGTCATTAAACAATTCAAAACATGCCATATGTTTTGCCACATGAATAGAAGCCAAAACAGTTGGCCTTCAGAGTTTATAGATGAACCAGTATACCAGAGCCAAAGTCTTGCTAAAACATAATTCAATTCTAAGTGCATCCTATCTAGACCTGGAAACAAGACAGTAAAAAAATTAAATGTTTTGCAAACCCAGGTTTCCATCATGAAAGAAAGTGAAAGAAAATTGTTGGCAATAGGTTGGGAAGCTTCTCTTTGCATACTAGTTTGACAGGGAGTCAAACAACATATCCAAATGATGACTAAGGGTGCATTGGCTTTGAAGCTAGTCCACCATCTCCCATCACATCTTGAAGATTAGTTGCAAATGGTCCTCCAAAAATATGCATGGAGTGGGAATTTCTTGCTTAGAACTCAGATGGATTGGCTCTTCCTTGAGACAATCCAAATGAGTTTTCTCCTCTAACAGGCAGTCATCCAAATTGGTCCTAGTTGCGTCATTGAGTCGCTCACTGACATTTGGAGTTGTTTCTTGAATGAATTTGTCCCACCACTTTGCAGTAATTTCCTTCTCTACCGCACAACCTCCCATATCAATATCATGATGGACACAAGGGAAAGTGATGTTGGTTTCTTCAGTCAACTCCTTGGTGTCCTCCATCCAATTTGGAGGAATTTCCTCCTCCACTAGACAACTGCCAGAAATTAGCATAGGGTCAGGAATTTGAGGCATTGGCTTCAGATTGTTGGGGGTGAGTTGAGAATCATCATTCCAATATTGATCAGAGTAGGGAGGGCCAACATGGCTGCTAAAAAGATTAGGAGGAAGAGAGGGGGCCAACGGCAGGCCTGCATGCTGGTATCGGGCTACAAGACTGTAGTAGGTCCATACATAGTTGGACTTTCCCCTCTCACGAGGCATGGAATAAACACAATAGAGGGAAGAATAATGAAACATGATGTACACAGGAACCAAGGGGGAGGGAAAATCAATAGAGCTTGTGCTCCAACATAAGCAGAACGTAGGTGGAGAATGAAAGTTTGAATGCAAATACAGGATCAAATAACCACATCAACTGCTTACCTTCAATAAAACCAGTGAGATGACAGGGAGAGGATCCATGAAGGCTAATGTAATGTCTCCCTGATGCTTCGTACCTGCTCTGGAGAGCCATGATTAGTGAAAAATGTGCACCATTAATCTCCCCTGGCTATCCCATCGCACTAAATACCTCATGGTTTAAATGCTTAGCATAATGAAATGGCATATGGGGAGAATGGAGACAAGGGGATTTAACTGCACTAGTTTCTTGAGTGCCATGTAGCATGGGGTTGGCATGTGCCACCCCATCCAGGGGGTGGGGAATCGTGAAGAGATTAATATCTACAATGGATCAACAACTGTGAGTTGGGATGATGATGGCAGTTGATTATGAGGATATCTTCTTGTGTAGCGATGCCTTCATTATCCAATTTATCAACAAATTTATTGGATTCACGTCTTATGTGAGAGGTGGTGAGAGTGAGAGAAGGATGCATAAAGGCTTGTAAATTATATAAATTTCCTAGAAAGCGACATCATGGTGAAATATTCTCTCTATTAGTTCAATTTATGATTTCGTCTACTAACGAGATACTTATTTTGGAGTTCCCTTCAATGATGAGGTGATTTAAGTTGAGATCATAAGCTAATTGTATACCCCTGATGAGACCCCAAAGTTCCATTGAGTTGTTTGTATCATGTGACAGATAGCTTTCCATAAGGTGTTGGAGTTTCCCTGTGTTGTCTCTAATGACCTCTCTAAATCCTATCATGCCAAGATTTCCTTTTGAGGAACCATCAAAATTTAGCTTGCAAAAGATAGGGGAGGAAAAATCCAAGTGGAAGGGATTAGGGAAGTGGAGTTAAGGGGAGAAGTGAGAGTAATAGGGGCGTTGGGTGTCATCATTTGCCAGGAGGAAAAGATGAGGGATTCTTGAGGTTTAGTTGGTAGATCTTCCTGGTCCAGGTTTGGTCGTGGATGTTTTCCTGTATTTTCTCAAAGATTCTTCACTAGAGAAGAGAGGGGGTTGAGGCTTGGGAATGGAATATTCATTTGTTCCTTTCTTTCAAAAGATGCCACACTATGAATCCTAGAAGGAGTTTCCAAATATTGTTCAGTAGTGGAATTTTGAAAACCTCGGGACCCCATTCCCTGATGGTTCTTATGATGCTAATCCTGTCTCCTTTGGTTTACCTCATGATTAGGGAAACTTGATCCCAGATCATTCCAATGATAGGAAATTTATTGAATATGTGATCCATTGTTTCTTCTTTCTACTGATAGAGATATAAAATGGAGGGTCCAATGAAGCCACGCCCCCTAAGATTTTCCCAGGTTAGGATGTGATTCTAAACCATGAGCCAGAGAAAGGTGAAAACGTTTAGCCATATATTGGTTTTCCAAATGATGTTCCATGTGTTCTCTTTCGGTTGATTGTGAAACTTTTCTTGGTGGTGTTAGGCCTCTTTAATTTTGAACTTTCTCAAGGGGGTATACCTCCAACAAATAATATCCATGTCCTCACTGATGCAAATATTTAGTTTTCCCACTATTGTTTACTAGGGTTGTAAATCAAAATCTATTGGAATGTAGAGATCATGTGGAAGCATTTTATAGCTATGCCAAGGTGGATGGTGAGACAAATTAAGCCATAGGTCAACAACTTTGAGATGATACAACCCTTGTATGTGGGCTTGATAGGGGAATAAGTTATCCATTGTTTGCAATGGAGAGAGTTGCTGCCAAGAATCCATCCAGAACATGACATTGTGGCCATTTTCTACTTCTCAAAATATGTGAGTTTGAATGAGAGGGATATTTTTCTAGGATACATTCCAAATATTGGATCCATGGATCTGATCATCAAGTCGAATGAGTTTCTCTTGGGGAATGAGAGGGGTGTATTTTTTCCTCCAGATTTGGGCCCAAATTTATGTAAGGAATCTGATCACGCACCACCAAATGTTCTCTCTCATGATATTATTGAGGTTTCCTAGGTCACAGAGACCCAATCCACCCAAGGATTTTGGTCGAAAAACTTTTTCCCAACTCACAATGGCCCATTTTTTCTTCAGGTCCTGACTATGCCAGAGGAAATTTCACTAAATTTTTCTTATGACTTTGATGACTATTTGCAAATATTCTAGAGATGAGAATATGCATGACTAGATAGCTTGAAGCACTACTTTTAAGAGGAGAAGCCTGGTAAGGAGGTTGAAGGATCTAATGGTCCAAGAACTTAATCGATTGGAATTAAGAGGATAAGGGAGTCTCAATATATATTTCATGCAACCGAGTTTGAGAGGGGCAGGCCCAAGTAATTTTACGAAAGGGAGCTCTTGGGTATATCCAGGAGGCAAGAGATGTGCTACTGGATTGTGGGGGGAGTGTTGAAAAAGATGATCTAGGATTTGTCCAAATTAAAAGTTGTTTTTGAGGCGTCACTGAAGTCTCTAAGGATGGCTTGTAGTTTATTGGATTCCTAAGCTATGGGAGTATTCAATAGCATGGCATCATCGAAAAAATGGCTATGTGAAGCTATAAGCTGAAGTCCATGGATAGGGAATGCTTGAAGGGATCCATTCGAGATCGAGGCTGATATGTTTCGTCTCCAGATTTTTTTCATGACTGAAAAGAGGAAATGGGATGGAGGGTCCCCTTGAAGAATACCTTAGGAGGGGGGAATTTTTTGGGAGGGGAATCCATTGACTAATATGGAGAATAAGGACGAGGAGGTGGGCTTCATTATCCAAGTTATTTAGTCTTTTTTAAACAGAAAATATGAAAGAAGAGAATGCATGTATTTCTAGCTAAGTCAATCAAAATATTTAGAGAGGTCAAACTTAATGAGCATACCAAGTGTGCATTTCATCTTTAATGAGTGAATCACCTCATTAACCAAGATGACATTGTCCATTATTTATCGCCCTCAACATAACTAGATTGTTCCTTGGAGATAATGAAAGGAAGGATGGGATTGAGTTGAAGAGAAATGACCTTAGTGATGATCTTGTAGATGCCATTAGAGAGCACAATAGATATGAACTGATTTAAGTTGGCTACATGTTTCTATTTTGGAATGAGGGTAATAAAAGTGGTATTGAGGGATGAGAGCACCTGACCTGAAGTACATGATTCCTCCACTAGTTTCCAAACCTCTTCTCTTATCATCGACCAACAATGGTGGAAGAAATATGTGGTGAAGCCATCTGGTCTAGTGGATTTTCCTAGGGGAATGTACTTGACCGCTTGATATACTTATTCATGTGTGATAGGTCTCATTAAAGCCTGATTCTTCTCCAGTGTAACAAGGGATGGAATATGTTGGGTTACCTGATTTATAGCTAGTGTTTTGTCTATTGCTGGTTCCGAGAGAATCTATTGGTAATAATTGACCAAATCTTTTTCGATTTCTCCATGATCCAGAATTTTGTTTCCTTGTGCATCCTCTAGCTTTGTGATGCAATTGATGTAGCATATGTGGATCATGGAGCGATGAAAGAACTTTGTGTTTTTTTCTCCTTTCTCGAGCCATTATACTCGAGATTTATGCTTCCAAAGGATCTCCTCTTTCTTGTGTCCTTCTTCGAGGTATTGTTTCAGGATAGCCTCCTCTTGTTGCAAGGCCTCTGAGTAGGCAGATACGATGGACTTATATTGAATATCATCTAGTCGTTTCTCTAGGGCCTTTTGTTGTTGGAATAATTTTCCAAAGACATTCTTGTTCTAGTCCTGAAGATGTTGCTTGAAGTGTTTTAATAATTGATGGAATATGTACATCTTTGTGTCATGTGTTATTTGTACATTGGCCCACCATGTGTGAAAAATCTCAAGAAAGTTTGGGTGGTTTAGCTAAAATTTATCAAAATGAAAGGGTTTGAGTTTGGGAGTGGTGATCCTGTCCATTCACAATGAGAATGGTCATTCATCAAAGCCTGACTTTGGAAGGATGGTTGCTTCAATCAGGGGTCCATATAGCATTAAGTTTTCCGATATTAGGAAATGATCTAGTCTGGAAGCTATTTGTTGGGAACCAGTACTCTTATTGGAACAAGTGAAGGAGTGATTTTCGGTCTCAATGTTAATTATTTTGAGGTGGTCTATGAGCTCATTGAACTTGATGTTTTCCTGTTCCAGTCATTTCGAGCCACCTATTTTTTCTGAGGACCATATGAATTTGTGATGATGCCCTCTTTGTTGGAACCAATGGCTTATTAGTGTGTTATAAGTGTGCCTACAATGGAGAAGGCCTGGTCCACAATAACTGAGTTCGTCTTCCATAGGATGCATAGATATCCCACTGCCCCTTTTGAGTCTATGTATATGAAGGTGTAGTGATGCCAAAATCTTTTGAATAGCTCCTCTTCTATTTCCCCTGCACATTTGGTTTCCCGTAGTGGAAAAATTGATGCATCCTCTCCCTTGATGCAATTCCGATGAATCCTTTGTTTGGATCTTCCATTTAGGCCTATTATATTCCATGGGATGATATTCTTCATGAGGAGTAGTGTGTGGGGAGAAAAATCCCTGGGTGAAGCGCTACATTTATCCTAATTTAATCATAAAATTACCTATCTCTTTGATCAATTGATGAGTTGTATTTCTCCCACATCATTTTCCCTCTTTCTGGATTCATTTGGGATCCGGATCAAGATCTAGGTGGATTCCCAGTATTGAAGTATCCACTGTTGTGGAGTCGATAAAGACCTTATGTACTTTTATGAGATGCTCAACTAGTATTGTTTGCGAATCCTTTTTGTTGAAACCGTCATCTAGCTTGTCTAGGTCTATGTCCGTAAGTTCTCGCTCATCCATATGCATTATGGTGTCTCTTCCTTCATCATATTATTTTCCTGGTGCTGACTGAGCTGTGGAGTCATTTCCTGTGACTTGTTCCAAAACTGGATCTAGGGTTTTCTTTTCCTTTCCTTTATATTTTCAAAGATCTTTTGATTTGTGTGGATTTAGGACTTCCTCTACATTCAACAAGTTATCAAGGGCATCAAAGGAATTGGTGGTAGGAATCTTCTAGATCCCACTCTGATTATATTTTTTTGGTGGTTGTTCCTTGTGGCCCAAAACTTGAGTGTAGCCATCTTTCTATTTCTACTCTATTGTTGGTCACGATAGAACATTGTGAGGGAAGTATCGGAAGAGATGCCCATGTTTATGAAATTTCTTACATTGGAAGGTAATGTGTTCATAATATATATCCTCTATCCATTCTTCATATTAATATTCTACGGTGACTAATCCAGGTGGGGATTTGGATATGTTCATGTATACACATATGTGTGCATAGGACGTGTATATTATTTTCTTTGTGGCTTCTAAGGATTTGAAACATCTTCTCAATGTATTTACGATGCCTATTAATATTTCCTCGAGCCCGAACTCCTAGGTAAAAGAGTAGAGGTGGATCCAAACTGGGGCACATGCAAATTCCTCCTTCCCTGGAAAAAAGTAATTCAACCAAAGCCAGAAATAAATCCCTACAAAGTTGTAGAAGCAGGGTCCATTTTAAAAATCTCAATCTTGTCGTGTAGGTTGTAAAAGATGATCGTGAAGAACCCTTTCAAGCTGAGTTGAAGCTCATGGTCACCTTTTAGGTTCCACCAGGTCTTGATACATTGCATGAGGTCTCTTTATGAGGGCCACAACCCTAATAATTTCCCTATCATGGCATGGTCCTTCAGAAACTGGGTGTGTTCTCCAACCCTGTTGGATTTTACGACATATTTTCATGTTGTTGGCACTCGAGGGATACATTTCCCTGGTTCCCAGTTGTGAGATGCATTTGGATGAGACGGTTTAGCTCCCATTTCCATTTTTTTTCCCGAGTCTTGTTCATCTTCCAGAAAGTGATCTCGAAGGTGTGGTGGTGGCTCAAAGGATTCTAGTTTGGCTCGGGTTCCATATGTCTCGTTCGATACTACATTTATATAAGAGGGGGTTTTCACCTCCCCTTCTAAATCCATTATGCGACATAAGGCCCTTCAGTAGCTGTGGCAAAAATGGTACACGAATATGTGTGAGAGGAGGGTTGGGAATGACAGGGTAGGGAGCATGAAGAAATTCAAACCCTAGCGTCATTATTTCTCTGAGAGTCGGTACCAGATCTATTCTAATATAATGAAACACAAATATTGAAGAGAATAATAGTGGAGCAACATAATAGATGAAACAACAACACCAAATAATACCTTTATTGATAGGAAATAATTTTCTCTTACCTCTTCGAGGGGGGAACCTCCAACATAGTTGATCCATATTATTTTCGGAACAAAATGAAAGAAGATATATTACAAAGAAGTTGACATAAATATTACCAGAAACAAAGAAATACATTAATGCATTATTTCTATCAATGACATAAATGTATAGAGATTGTAAAAATACAGAGTGAAAGACTCATTAGAATGGTGGAAACTTATCTCTGAGAAGAGATGTGATATCTATGCTCATTCGAAAGAAGATGAGTACAATGAGGCTCTGAAGGCCTTTTTATAATAAACATGAATTTCAAACCCTAGACATCAAAAAACCTAACCCTAGGAGATGAAGCCCCAAAAGTCATGTGGGCCCCATTGGGGTAAGTTAGTACATCAACTTCTCAGGGTCGTAACGTTTTCATACGATATTTGTTTTAGGTGTGTGATAACTCGTTGGAAAGGTATTTTTTATTACTATGAATTATGTTGTAAAACTATGACTTTGTTTATAATTTGACTATGACAAGTCAAGAAAACATTGTTTAGGGTCGCAAAAAGGACCTCGAAGTATAGGGATATGTACTGACATGAAACATTCCAAAATAAGCTAGTTGGAATAGCTTAGAGGACACCATTATCCACTTGGATGTTGTTTAGGGATTTAGGGAAACCATGGAAGTACAAAACCCACGATTACAAAGAAATGTCCCCATTACAGAGAAAAGTGTCGAACTGAAAACTTTCAAGATGAGACAGTTGGAATTTGGAATAGCTGGATGGCCACCAATATCCACCTAGATTAGTCCTTCCCCCTTAGGAAGAAATGGTCTCCATTGTGTTGAGTTCTCGGGTAATAGGGGTAAGCATTTGTTGAATCTGAATCTTGGTGAGCTCTGTGCCTTGTTAGAGAAGTTCCATTGCTTGGCATGTGGAAGGTTGTCATGAACCTTTTGTTGGAGGGGTTGAATCTGTTCCACCAACCTATTGTCTCTAGGATTGACGGGGAATTATGTAGGAATCACCGTAGGTGAAGAAACAATATCTTATTTCTCTTCTGTAATCTGCTTCTGCTAGATAGAAGGTATTGAGGCTACAGTGGTTGCAGTGGCCTTCTATGCATCCTTTGAAAAAAATGTGAAGAGGATGAGTTTTGCAGTATGAGAGATTACCTTGCAGCATGGTTTTGGAGGAATAGTAGTTGAAAATTCCTCTGGTATCCTATAGAGATAATCCTACAGAGTAATAATGACACTACATGATCAATACTCATAAACGAAATGACGTTTCCACATATATGGTTGTCCCAAAACAACATCACATACATAAAGAGGGGAAACATCACACACTACCTCATCCTTGAAGTGTTGGATGCCATAGGACATGCGACACTGTTGGCTGACA
>JASDQU010226547.1:2730-13950 GCA_032191745.1 Picea mariana | reverse complement strand
TAAACCCACTAATAAAAAACAGGGGCTATACTCACCACTACCTGTTCCATCCCATCCATGGGAAAGTATCTCCATGTATTTTGTAGGGGGTTTACCAATGTCAAAAGGGGGTCATGACTATTTTTATGTTGTAGTGGATAGGTTCAGAAAAATGTATATCTTAATGCCATGTAAAAATAAGATCACTGCTCAACAAACTGTTAATCTCTTCTTTCAGTATGTTTGGGTTCACTTTGGGTTGCCCACATCCATTATCTCGAATTGAGATACTCGATTCCTTGGGGATTTTTGGACAAGATTGTGGAGAATGATGGACACAAAATTGAAGAGTAGCATTGTTTTCCATCCACAGACCGATGAACAGCCAAAGGTTGTAAACCGAATAGTGGTAATTTTGCTTGGAGGCCACTGCAACAAGCATCCCAAGCTATGGGATGAATAGATACCCTATGTACAACATGCTTACAACGGGGCCTTACATTCCTCCACTCAGTGTCCACCTTTTGAGACATTTTTTGGGTACCTACCTAAAGTTCCTTTGGACTTGATGTATGGGAGAGATGCTAATTCAAATGAAGAAAGAAATGAAGACAGGGCCCGCAAGTTCATTCAGAGGATCCAACAAGTACACCAAGGAGTTGGGGAATAGTTGGAGAAAATTCAAGCACAGTATAAATCTCGACATGACAAACATATATTTGATCATCAGTTCTAGGTTGGAGACTAGTTATGGTCTCACATCAGAAAGGAGAGATTGAAGGGTGAAGGCAAGAAACTCAAGCCCATTCATTATGGAGCCTTCACTATTTTGGAGAAAAGAGGTACCAATGATTTTCGTTTGGATCTTCCACCTTATATGTAGATTTACTCAGTTGTAAATGTAGAGAACTTGAAACTTTTTGAACCTCCCATGATCATGGATCAGGATGAGAAAGTTTCAATACCTTCAGTTGATGAGTTTGCTCCTGAGTACTTGGATGAGTTAAAGGAAGATATCATCCTGGGCAAAAGGAAGAGGACTTCACGCGGGGGTGATGTTGATTATCTTCGAGTAGGATTAAAGGGCACACATCCAAGCAAGGCAAAGTGGATTGAGAAGGACAAGGTGAGGGAACTCTTCCCTCACTTGTATGTTGATTGATGAAATCTTTTGGTGGTCCAAAAATCTTTCAGTGGGAAGGAATGATCAAAAAAGGATCCAGAGAAGACTAAGGACAAATCAGAACTCGCAGAGGCAACTAAGAAATCTCAGAATTGCCTCAGTAGACAGAGAAAGGAAAAAAAATCAAAGTTCTCAAAACTCAGTGAAAATGACATCATCGCGAAGAGTGCATCGCAAGATTTCCAACGATGTAAATGTTTCATCAAAAAGAGTTACAGATCGAAAGATATTCACAGTCAAAGTTTGGTCAACCTAGCCTAGTCAACACGGGGATGAGTCAACATCCGTACTACTGACATCAACATCAGTACGGATGACGTCAACATCCATAAAAAATATGTGGCATGCGCATGAGGTGATACGTGTCATGCTGACATCAACATGGTGGCATGGCAACACCAGAGGCTGCTATGTGTCACTCATATTTGGCATTTTCGGGTCATTTCATGGACCAGTAAAAATGCACCACGTGGTAGACTGTACGACGATGTGGCAGGTCATACGCTAATGTGGCAGTTCATTCGTCGACATGGTAGCTGATTGTATAGTGGTTGACGTGGCCCAATGGTTGGCTACCATGTGGCCTAGTCATGGGCTGCCATGAGGTAGTGGGAAAATGCCCAATGACAACTCGAGAACGAATATTCAAAAAAATATATATTAAAAGGATTGGAGGGTCCGCCAAATCTGGCGGGACCTCGCTAAATATGACGAACAACCATTAGATTTAACCATTGCTAAAGTTAGCGGAAATAACCACATTCAAATATATACATTTTTACAATGAATACCCAAAAGGGGAGGCCCACAGGCTTGACCCCGGGACCTCCCCCTCTATACACGCCTTAACACATTCTTTGATAACCATAAGGTCAATGGCCTTCCATTGATTACAAGTTCACCCTTTTTTCTTAAAAGGTGAATCCGCCCAGGTTGTAGTAGAGACGCGTGGGAGTACAAACCGGTATGAATTTCGATACAGTCTCAACATTTATTGCAGGTTGTAGGGAACGAAAACTGAGACATAGTTTCTCTTGGGCCTGGGAGTGCCAGAGTCGGATCGAAGTGTGGAGACAGTCAATTTTGGGTAATTCGATGCCACAAATTCAGTGGTGTTGTCTGTTTTTTTATCTCAGCAAAACTTCTGCAGTTTGATTTTAGAATGAGGTATACTTATGTATTTTTCCAAATTATTTTGTTGATTTAATAAAAAGGCCTACCCATTTGAGAGCAGGACCCAGAGACGTAGTCCACTAGGGATGAACTCCATTATCAAGTTTTTGTGTTCAGATTTGATGCTTATGTCTCTTCATTATTAAGCTTTTCCTTCTTTAATGGTGCACTTTAATTTATGTTCATTTAATGCAATTATTTATAAGTCACTTCGATGAAAAGTTCCTGGATCACTTATTTGCTCATGTTTTTATTCTAGAACTCTATTTAGCCCCCTCCTTCATTTCCTTTTAGTTTAGAATGGAAAATAGAGGATAGTTGGTCTTCAAGCAATCTCGTTGGTGTTTTTACTAATTTCCCTTAGAGATGTTCAATATCATTTTTGGAAGTGGACAGTTCTTGGAGGAATCTTGTTTCATTGAATGTTGGCCCCGTCATCTCTTTGTTTAGAATAAGTAGTTTCAGAGTCAATTGGGAGGGGAAGAATCTTTCTTTATTCCTTCAATGTTCTGTGTATTTTAGTTTTATCTTACACACTCTAGTATTAGGTATTGCCGACCTTTCTCAAGGCTCTTTGTACTCTTTGGTGGATATTTTGAATTCATCCGAGGTGAGAAAGGGCCTTGATGAATAAAAGATTTGTATGAATCATCTCTAGATGGTAAGGTGTTTGTTAGGAATTTGCAAACTTAGCCCTAAATATAGTCCTCAATCTCAAATCCTATTAGGGAGTTTGGATAGTTTCTCTCTAATGGACTATCATGAGTTGCAAGAGATAAGGAGGGATTTAAAGACTCATGGGGAGACTATTTATGTGAATAGAACTTCATTTATTACTACTACTACAAAAATACATGAAATTGACCACCAATTCATCACTCACAATGCAACAATCATGGGTACTTTGGTTCAGATGATGCTTGATGAGATCAAAGTTGCAACTAAAATAAAAACATACCTTTACACTACTTTATACAAAGCATGGGACACTAGGAAATATGTTCCCAAACCCCCAAAGGGGAAATTTTATTCAATCAAACCATTCCCACATATTCCTTCTATGATACAAATGATCACTTTATATAAGACCAAGTGATCCTAACAAGTATATTATATTTATCTATTTATTTCAACTAAATATGTGATTGGCTCCAATAATAACTCACTAACTATCTCTTAGGTTCTCTCCACAAGATTTCCATGATTCTTTCAACAATCTTCATCCCTACATTTACTCATTTCTCTCCATCTCTCATTCCTATGTAGACTTTATAGAATAACTCTACACTATTACATTTTTATAATATCATCCATTAAACATTACAATAAGAATCCTTTATTAATGTCCCCTCTTTAATGAACATTTTTTATTAGATTGGTCCCTTTCGTATTTGTTATCCTTTGAGTCTTTAACTTTGGTTTTCGACGATCTCTAGTCTTAGTCACTCTTTGTCCTCAATATTCTTCTTGTACCTGCTACTCACCCTATGTTACCATCATCATCCTCATTATGAGTTTCATGTTCGTCTGTAGCCCTTCGGTCGATGCTCCTATATTAGACTTCCGAGGAACAAAATTCTTCATGGACTCTTGTCCATGTGTTCCCTATTTATTGCAAACTTCTGCGTCATTGTTTTCTCTAATCCATCGTATCCTCAACATCCTCAAGTGGTTTATGCTTACCACAACTCAATTATGACAAGTGGTTTATGGATAACTACGAACCACACATTACATAATGCTTTTTAGATTACCATGAATTTTATGGGATTACACGTTGTCTCACCGGGCTTACATCAATATCTGAATCAAGTATCTACAATTTCAACATTTCCTCTTATGACTAAAACCATTTTTTTCCTTTAAAACATTACCAAAGAGGACCAATAAACTTCTAGGGATGTTTATGCTTCATGGATTTATCACATCTTAAAAACATACATCATTTTTATTTGTACCTTGTTTTGCATGTTCCTTCTTCTTCGTCAAACACACTTCAACTGTTTCAATTTTGCTTGGTTTCTACTTCCTTCTTGTCCTTATGTTGTCCTTCTCTTTTCTGTTGTATAACTTTCTCATACTTTGTCTCTTTCTCTTGCATATTTATCCTTTTTTCCATGCATAAGAGTCTGTCTACTTCAACCATCTCTTTCATCTTCTTCTATCATGGGGTTTGTGTCTTTTTTCTACTTTTTTGTGGCTTCTTTCTGAACCATTTACCTAAATATCCATAATCATTTCCCTCTCTTCCTCCGTGAGTTTCTCCATGCTAACTATGAACTGCAAATAACCTCTGCAATGACAAGTTTGTTTCACCCTGCTACACAATACCTCACCAAGCTTCTCCCATGAACTTGGCCTTTTGGTATTCATGGTTCCTTCCACTAGTACCTTATGAGCTTCCTCTTCTCGTCAACTGCCACAATTGTAGGTTTCTGCACKTTCTCACTTCCTCTCAAGAGCTTCACCTGCTCCTTCCTCTAGACAACACTACCCACATCGTGATTGTGGAGCTGCCTCRACAACTTCTACCCAACCTTAGTTGAAAGTTTTCTTCTGTTATAAATTCTCTTGCTAAAGGGTTTTTTTCACAAATTATCTTTTCTCTTTAAGTCATCATTATGAAGTATGCATCATTTTCTCTATATCARTCTTATTTCCACTACATTGTTTTGTCGAAGTCTACTTCTTATTTCTTCACACCTACAATTACATGCTTACAAAAATATGTTTCTCGTTGGAGTTGATCAATGTCCAACAATACATTGATTTTTCCATTAATATTGATTCTTCATCCCTCCATAATGTCTAGTACTTGCAAAAACCAAAAACTTTTCTATTGTCGAAATGGCTAGTTTCAACTCAGACTCAATTTTGTACAAACAATAACYTGGMTTTTCTTTCATCCTGATTTCCAATAATGACAATTGACTATGACTCTTTCAACTTGTCTTTGACAATGACATAACTAGACTTTATCACTCTTTCCCAGATAGTCTCTCAACCTTCCATTTGACTCCATCATTTTACCTCAATAGACTTCAACTTGACTTAAACTCGTAACTTTAATCTTAGGTTTTGGGTATCATCGATCATGCACCCCAAATTTGATTCGAATTATTTTGAGAACAACATGAAGACAAAAATATAACTAATATATAACAAGGAAATACATAGAGATAATGTGGAGAACACAGAAATATAGTGAAAACCACCTTCTATTAATGAACAAGAGAGAAAAACATTGTAGAACACAAACTGGAAGAATGGGGTAGCCTATCTCTGAAAATAAAGAGATGTTGGCTACGCTTCATTCGCAACAAGATTTACATCACACTCCATTGCATGCTTAAAGGGCCTCCTTCACCTCAATTATATATGAGAGAGTGAGAGGAGAACGATTCCCATGATGCATGTGGGATGAATTGGACTAAGTTTATAAAATTCCATAGGCATGTGAACTACATATAAATTGGATAATATTACTTTGTGGCATTGTTTTGGTGGGACAATAGTCGGAACTACCTCTGGTATCTGATATAGCTGACCCCCTAGAGTAACAATGATGCTATGGGGTCGAGACTCATAAACAACATGACGCCTCCACATATATGGTTGGCCTAATAGAACATCACAGACTTCCAGTTGGGAAACATCACACAATACCTCATCCTTGAAGGGCTTGATGTCGTAGGACAGGCGACACTACCGGCTGCCATGAAGATCTTAACCCTGGCGAAGCCACCCGATGTTGTATGGTTGTGGGTGTGGTGTTTTTGGCAAATCCAACTACTTGACAACCTCTACTGATATGATGTTCTTTTGGATTCCGATATCAACAATAAAATGAAGTGGTGTCCCCTTCACCCACATTTGTGAATGGAAGAGTTTCCCCCCCTCCTCAGGATCCTCTTATGGTTGGATTGTTACAGTGGCGACAATAGAAGTGGGTTCTGCATCAATAATCTGTCTCCTTTTATTATTTTCTGAATCAGGATCCAAGTCATGGTTTGAATCTTTGTATTTGAGCTTGGCCACCAATGACTGTATTGAGCGACATTCATTAGTGTTTTTCCAAGGGATGTTGTGGAACTCACACCAATTTCCGGTGTCTTTCTTAGACTTCTTGTTACCCTTCTTTGCCTGCATCTGGGACTGGCTCTCTTGAGGTTGGTCTTCCTTTCTCTATCCTTCATTATGTGAGTTAGAGTTTCTTTTTCCATGCTTCTCCCACTTACTCTGTTGCTTGAATTTCTTCTCAATTTTCATTGCATATCGATAAGAAACTCCCAGTGAGGTGATGTCCAAGAAATCCATATCTATTTGGATGCACCTGTGTAGACCACTGCGGTGTTAATGATTGCAACTATGTGAAACATTCTCCATCTTACAAACCTATGAGATGTGGATCATTGCAGCTATGTGAGTCTCTCTCATCTTACAAACCTGAGAGAAATCCCCTAAGAAGGGTATGTGGTTCTTGCCTGAGACAGAGTTGGAACGTAGAGATGACCTCCTCCATTCAAAGAGTTGAGAAGAACTCTAGATGATTATCCAGTGGGAAATGTGATCTATTGAGTTAGACATGCCTGTGGCCAAGCACAAGATGAACGTGTGAAATCCCAAAGTGTTGGGTGCATCGTCATGTGAACAGAAATGTAGATGATGTATTAGCCTCCACTGAGCAGTAGAGTTGACGAGAAAACTCCATATGATTCTCATGTGTGAGGCAGTGGGAAAGAAGATCTGTAGAGTGGACATGTATATGGATGAGTATATGTGAACGTGTGAAGATATGGTTCTTTTGTGTAATGTAGTGAGCCAGAGATATGACATCCTATGGATGTGCCCCTAATGGATGAGCACTAGTGGGTGTATCACATCCCTTGCTATATATTGTTCAAGAGTAAAACCTGTCTATAACCCTAATTATTATGTAAAGGGTACAGGTCGACCCCACCTTAATGTTGAACAACTGAGAGGGGGGGGGGGGTAAATCAGTTGTCACTGTGCTTAAACAATTATGCTTCTTTTAAAGAACTTTACAAGGCACTCAATGATGATAAAAATAATGCAGGGAAATAAACAATGGCACATTCAACATTAGTCACATATATGAGAAACACAGAGACAGATATTTCATGAGGAAACCCATACAGGGTGAAAACCTCTTTTTCTTTATATGATAAGTAATAGTTACATTCTTTACATTATCATACATATGAGCACCAACTCATAATGAGGCTACAACCTCAGTTTTACAAGCTGCTACTTGCTGAGAGCACCAACTCTCTATTTTCTCTAGCACCCACTAGAAGGAAGCACCAACTCCCTGGTTTCTCTAGCACCAACTAAAGGGAAGCACCATCTCCCCAGTTTCTCTAGTACCAACTAGAAGGAAGCACCAACTCTCTATGTTCAAGCACCCACTTGAACCTCTGAGGAAAACAGTCCTCCCTGTCACCTCCCTACCACCCTGTTTTATAAATCTTTGCTACTGAAACTCATTACAGTGATATAATGTTCAACAATGGCTTACCAGACTCATCACTGTCCTGCTGCATTTCGTTACTCTGTTTGCCTCACTACCTTCCTGCACACATGAATTGCGCTGTCTGTTCTTCTTCTTTTTATGCTCTGTGCGCCATGTCCATTCACTGCACAATTCCTCTTCTGTTCAATTCAGTTGTTGCACTCTCCTCCTTCTTCACACATGAATCACCTTCAACCACAGCAACCACAACAACTCCAACAACAACAACAACTACTTCTCTTCTATGTACCGTGTACTTATAGCTTCTGTGCACCTTGTGCATGCAATGCACGCAATACCTCTGCATACTCACACCGCGCCGATATCCTCCACCTCTCGAGTGCTCTACCTGATCATCACAACTATTCAGCTTCTTTGGTGGTTCCCACCACGCGTCCAACATCACTGAGTGTTATGCTGAGATTCCTTTTTCTTTCTGGCAGTTGAGACTCTTTGTCTTCTCTGTTACAGTCGAGATCACCCTCTCTGTTTCAACTACAGGCTCCAACCCTCTTCCAGCTGTCAATCGCCCCTATGACCTATCTTCATCCCATTGGAATATTTCCAGAGACTCTTCAGCTCCTCTTGCAGAAACCATCAATGGTTTCTAGCAGTTACACTGTGAGGAGCAAGATTAGCCCTCTGATTATGCTCAAATTCACCTGCACCGTTAGATTAACTTTGAAGGGTATTCTCGTTATTTACCTGTTTCGCACTTTCGCAATTCGGAGATTCTGTGATGAGACATCTTGACTCTCCATGTCACGAGCTCCGAGAATGAGCATGGCTACTCTAGCTCCCTCCTCTATGTGACCACAGGCGGTGACCACCGGTTACAACGACAATTCACCTTTTCGATATTTTGATATTCGTATGATCCAGTGTCTCAACACTCCCATATGCGATCCCTGAAATTCCGAGGCGGAGCTCATAGGCACTAGGTCCTTTCTCCATGTGACCACATGCGGTGACCACAGGCTGCGCTAAAAGGCGCTTCAAACTCATGATCTTCATCGACCCTGATCGACGTTCCACGATCTCAATGAATCAACAGTCCAGATATTTTCGCGATCTCGCATCTCGTTGTTCCTTATATGGAGGTTCTTGTCACTCCAAGTCGCGATAGGTGAAACTCCAAGATGGAGCTCAGATCGACGGTCCAGATCTTATCATGAATTTGCATCTCACGATTTCTGTGAGGGAGGTTCTCGTCACTTCAAATCATGATAAGTGAAGCTCCGAGATGGAGCTTAGATCAACGGTCCAGAATCCTTGGTGATCTGATGGTCAAGATCTTTTCGTGATCTCGCGTATCACAAGTTTGAACTTCTTTCCTTTGGATTTCCCGAGCTGCAAAACTCCAAAATGGAGTCTTTGTGGTGCTCTGATTTTTCACCACGTGTCCTCTTGATCCAATGGTCCATGACTATCCTTTCTAACATGGTCTCCCATATTCACCTCCTAGATATGACGGCCTACATCACACCTTGATCCATCGGCTAGGATCATTTCGACACTTCGCGATTTCGCGATTTCGCCTTCTTATGATGAAGCATCTCAAGCCTTCAAGTCCTGATCTACGAAACTCCGAAATGGAGTCAGACCAACATATTTCGACATTTCGCATTTTTCCTCTTCTTGCTCTTTAATGAACGTGCAGGTTCTCCCTGATCCAACGATAGTCGAATCTTACACTCATATCTAACGCCTAAGATCTGTCCTCCTCTTCTGCGTGTTCTTCTTGTCTGAATTCACATCTGACGGTCATCGAGAATTTGGGATGGGGTCCAACGATCACTTATGCTCCTCCTCTTCCATTATCACTGCGCTGTTGATCATGCTGATATTTTTCATCGATGTTCTTTCTATCAATGCACACTCTGATCCTGCCATCAATGACAAGCTCACTTTACCTGTTAAACCTGCCAACAATCCTCTGCACTATCTCTTATGAACTTATCGAGCTTGCTCTGTAGTGTCTTCCTAAAATACTTCTGATACTTCTTCTTATACTCATGCCATCTTCGCTACTGTACTTTCCATCAATGACAAGCATATGCTTCATGTTAAACATTTACCAACAATCTCCCCCTTTGGCATTAATGGCAACTAAGGCACCTAGATTCTTTTCTCCCCCTTTGACATCAATGTCAAGGAGAACATGCTCCCCCTGAGCTGTTGCAGTCCTTTTAGGAGGTATCAGATATTCAATCAATCAATACAAAACTCCCCCTAAGAGGATGAACTTTCTTAGATGTCAGATGGGATGACACCCAGCTTCTGTCGGAGATAATCAAATGGTGTCTTGGCTAGGGGTTTAGTAAAGATGTCTGCAATCTGTTCTATGGAAGGGATATAATTAAAATGAAAAACTCTATTTGTGACTTGTTCTCTGAGAAAATGATATTTTATTGGGATATTCTTAGTCTTGGAATGAAGAACATGATTCTTGGAGACACTAATGGCACTAGTGTTATCACAGTGAATTGTAATCGGATCAGTATCGTTTACCTTCAAATCTGCAAGAGTTTGAATCATCCACAAGATCTGAGTACAACAAGTAGCAGTAGCAATGTACTCTGTTTCTATAGTTGATAAATAAATGGACCCATGTTTCTTACTAATCCATGCTACCAATGAGTCTCCCAGGAAGAAGGCACCTCCACTGGTGCTCTTTCTTTCATCTACACAATTTGCCCAATCTGCATTTGAATAGGCAGTTAACTGAAAATTCTGATTTCTGGGATACCACAGACCATGAGTCATTGTTCCCTTCAAGTATTTGAATATCCTTTTGACAGCTACCGAATGACTTTGTTTAGGATCAGACTGATAACGACCTCCCATTGCAACAGCTTGCATTATATCAGGATGGGATGCTATGATGTACAGAAGACTGCCTATCATTTATCGATATGTCCTTTGATCAACATCGAGTGAAATGTCATATTTACTGAACTTGCAACCAACCACCATGGGTGTGCTAACTGGAGAGGAATCTTCCATCTGAAATTTCTCCAACATCTCTTTCAAATATTTTTCTTGAGAAATAAATATTCCTGCAAAACTTTGTTTTACTTGTAAGCCAAGAAAATATGACAGTTCTCCTATCATGGACATTTCAAATTCTGTTTGCATAGAGTTAGAAAACCACTGGACAGATGATTCATTAGTACAACCAAAAATAATATCATCTACATAAACCAAAACAACTAGTAAATTATCACCTTCAAACTTCATGTAAAGGTTACTGTCAACAGTACCTTTCTTGAACCCTTTTTCTTGTAAAAATTTGTCCAGTCTATAATACCAAGCTCGTGGTGCTTGTTTTAGTCCATATAAGGCCTTCTTT
>JASDQU010226545.1:4168-21571 GCA_032191745.1 Picea mariana | reverse complement strand
AAAGTTAGGGTTTGAAAGAGAGATTAGATCAATGTCGGGATGGGGATATGGGGACAAGGGTGGGTCTAATGGGGGTATAGATTGTTGGTATGTGTACAAGTACTTAGTGTTGGTTTTCTATTGAAGGACCTAACATTCTACAAAAGAATGATATTGGGTCTTATGATAGTGGCACCATTGACCATAACTGGAGGAGGGGGAAAAGACATAAGCTGGAGAAGGGGATTATAGAGGAGTGGGAGCATGGAGAGGAGTATTGACACAAGGAGAAGGATGATGGAAATGGGCTTTCTTATCCAACTTATGTTCTATATACAAGGCCTAGAGAAAAGCTATGACGAGTGTGGTGCTCTCAAATAAGGAAACTTCATGTCTAAAAATAAATAATAAACCATAATTGAATTTCAGAATGAGTACCTCTTCATCCATAATGATTTGGATTTATATCCATAGCTTAGTGAATAGGTCAATATATTTATGTATTGACTAACCTAGAGATTTTCTAAGTTGTATYCAATGGCTCATTAAGTTMTATCAATTMCTAGGAGGATAKAACTTGTGGAAAATGGCCCAGAACAAAAGCCATYCGAAGTCTTGATCTAATTGAATGTGGATCCTCCGAACTCATGGCCATCAAGTTTGATATATAACTCAAAATTTTCTGGGTGCGTCTACCATGAGTATAATTCCATACCTTCTATTTAGAGCCTAGAAAATGTCAACTATGTAGCTTCTATCATGTTGGATAAGATTTGAAATATCCAGTGAGACTATGAATCCATGAATTCAGTAGTTATCCCTACATGCCATCACCATACCTAGGGAGAGAGATGTGTGTGCCAATTGAAAACTAGGAGAATGAACCACAATATGGGAGCACACAATTTCTTTGATAGCCCATAGTAGCTTAGGTGTGACTCGTGAGGCAGGAATGATATGCCTTAATTTATTATGGAGATGCATAACAATGAGGGGGAATGAAGTCTCAATCAAAATAATGGATATGCCTATAGAGAGTGATAAATATATCTAGGGTGGAGGTTTAAACCTCAAAATGGAACTTGGAGTGATAGTGAAAGAAGATTTTCGGTGGGCATGGGATCCAAAGGAACCAAACTTGAAAACAAAATCACTTGGGATTAGAGGAGAAGGCCTCAAAGAAACCCAACAACTAAAAATAAAGGCTTTTGGGTGGGCGTGAGATCAAAATGATCTACTACAAAAAAGAAAAAGAAAAAATCACCTAGGGTGGATGAGTGAACATCAAGAAAACACAGGGATTGAACATAAATGAACTTTGGGTGGGAAAGTGGGTTAAAGAAACTAGAATTTAGGCACAAAGGAGGCCTTGGTCAAAGGCTCTAAGACCAAATGATGAGACACACAAATAGAGAGGGCGTGAGATCAAAATGATCTACTACAAAAAAGAAAAAGAAAAAATCACCTAGGGTGGATGAGTGAACATCAAGAAAACACAGGGATTGAACATAAATGAACTTTGGGTGGGAAAGTGGGTTAAAGAAACTAGAATTTAGGCACAAAGGAGGCCTTGGTCAAAGGCTCTAAGACCAAATGATGAGACACACAAATAGAGAGAAATGTATGAATAAGAAAAATGTAGCAAGAATTAGTCCCAAATAGATTTCTTATACTTTATTTATCTAACAATGCCTTTATATAGTTTTACAAAGAATAAATCTAGTGTTATTTGGCATTGTCTATTATTCACCAAACACCCAAATTGCATAAAAATAGAAAGAGAAGTAACTCCACACCTTGAGAATGAGAGATAATAATGAATGAGAAAGACTTGTTATGATTCATGAACTAAATATTTAAGATAGCATAAGGAACCAGAGTAAACACCATGTACAACAAGTGTGAGCATGAAGCACAACTCCAAGATAGATAATAGAGACGAGTTACACAATAACTCCTTAAATAATAGGATAACCTCCTCAAAATACCCCATTACATTCATACATCCAAATCACATGTTCCTCAATAATGGCTACATGATATCTATATATACCTATTCACACATTGCACATGTGGCCCCTTTATTAGGCCAACCAATATTACATATACATTTACCTCATTACATGTACATTTAACACCATATATTCCCCTCTTGGACTCAAATCATATACATTTAGCCCCATATATGTGCTCCTTGGGGTCATATTGTAGTACCCTCCAAAAAACATTGTCCTCAATGTTGAGATTATGTACCTTGGGAGGTGTTCCCCATGTGTTTGTGAGCTCCTAAACACATGTGGGAAGTACTATGTACTTTGTGCCTTGTAATTTATGTCTAATTTCACTTTGACTTAGGAGATTTAAGTCAAAAGTGAAATTTGTTCATTTATGCCTAAAATGACTATTAATTCACTTTGTGGGTGAATTAGGAGACATAAAGTGAACTTAGGGAACTTAACTCAAAGTGGGTTTGAGAGTGAGATTCTTTTGGAGAGATCTCAACCTTTGGTTAGAGATGGGATGATCTCAATCGTCCATCATTTAGGTTTCCTTATGGAGGTTCAAGAGGGGCGCAAAGGAGGAGTAAGAGCTCATTCACTCATTTTTTCATTTGGAGAGTTTGAGAGAGAGAATTAGGATGAGGTTTCAGGCATATGGTGAGACTAGCTTGGGTGCTCCCTTCCATGGAGATAGCCAACATGCTTAGGGCCTTGTTTATTTAGTGGGGAGATTCCAGCTTGGAGGAGGGCACACTTGGTGAGGAGGGCGCATCATCAGTGGGGAGGACTTTCAGATCTCAGATTTCAGTGAGGTATGTTTCAGAGGGAGGGGTTTCTTGATCAGAGCTTCTAATTGGCTTTTGGCTCCAGTTCAGTGGTCTTGTCAGCATTTATGGGAGGATCTTGCTTCATTTGGACTAGTGTTGCAGCTTGGATCAAGCTGCTATTGTATTGGATTCATCTATATTTTAGACTTGTTGTATTCCACCTTCTATTCTCCTCTCATATACACATATATTCCAAACTGGTTTTCCTTGGGGGTGTTTTATCTAGGGTCATGTTGACCAAAATTATATGTGTTCATTTTCATGTATGTTAGAGTGTATAAATATTGTATTTTCTGTTGTAAAGATCTCTAGGTGTGTTACATTTATTTTGGTCTGCATGTGTTAAACCTTGGTGACTAAAACTACATGCTAGAGCCCCTGAATTGCTAATGTAATCGTAACAAATCAGCAAGAAATTCATGAACTGCTGGCTGTCCTAAAACAATAGAAAAACCTTCATTGACAGTTGAAACTTAGAGCCAACTTGAGGTCAAATACATACCTAGTTGGCATCTTGATAGGAACTGAAAAATCTTCACTCAAAGCTTTGCAGTTAAAGGATTTAAATGTGATGAAACCAAGTAATATGATTTTCTTATGTTTTTTATTCCTTCTTTCCATTGATGATGATCCATCCATCCAAACTCAATTATTTTCGGTCTTAATCCTTGATGGTTGTATGTTTCATAATTTTCTCTCTTTTGATTCCATGTATTGTTGTTGTAACCTCTCCAATTTTTAGTAGTTATTAGTATATGATAATATCCTATTGAACAATGGTTTTTTGATTCCCTATTCCACGAATATTGATGTGTATTACATATTTTTCCTTGATAATGTTGATATCGATTTTCTTATCTTCCTTGAAATATTTCCTAGCAAAGAGGGTGTTGATATGGTTTCACATTTGATGGTTTTATTTCACTCTACACACCCATTTCACCTATTTTCTTTTCAGATACAATGTCATTCTCTACCCTCTTTGCTTGGTCTTTTATTACTCTAGCCTTGGAGATAATACCATCATATTTGACATGTACATCCTCTAGATGGAGTTCAACTTCTTCAAGTATCTTTTGGTGACCTTCTTGAATCTTGTCTTATTGGATGATAAGACCCCAAGGTGGGAATATCAAGCCTCTTTGAGGGGTCAACCTCCTTTTACACTATAACAAATGTACAAGATGCAATGATCTCTAAAACTAGGTATCCTTGGTATATATAAGAGACGAAGGGTACAATTACAATTAAAGGTTCTAGTCGACCATTAAAAGGCCTAGCTGACCAACAAACAAAATATTAATATAACAATAGAAATAATAACTCAATATCTATGGATTAACATACCCCTCCCTTTAAAACAAGTGTTTCTATTAACACTTGATTAGTTTTGGATTTTTTTGAATGAATAACTCATCTTCCCATGTTACCTCTTCTAAGAGTAGGTTCTTCCACTTGATGAGGTACTCAATGATTTATCGATTTCAAATTTGCTTGATCCATGTTTCAAGGATTGTTTTCATTTCTAGTATGAATTTACCTTCTTCATTAATATTTAATAAAATATTCTAAATTGGGATCTTGCCATTGATTACCTTGTTTAAGAAAGAAACATGGAATATTGGATGTACACACGAAGATGGAGGAAAATACAATTTGTAAGACATAATCCCAATCCTCTGTAACACCTTATAGGGACCATAGTACTTGGGTGCTAATTATTTTTCTTTTTTTTTTTCCTCGAGGGGCATTTTTTTACATGGTTGTAGACTTAGAAATACTCAATCCCCCACTTCAAATTCCATTTTGTTGAAATGTTGATATATTTTTTGTTTCATCTTATTTTGTGCCAAATACAAGTTGTCCTTGAATAGTTGGAGAACCTCTTCTTGGTGGTCTATGAGATCATACACTGCTTGAACCTTCACTTTCCCACTCAAGGGTTATGTGATGGATGGAGGATGATATACATAAAGTGTCATAAATAGGGACATTTTCAATGAAGTATGACAACATGTTTTGTACCACCATTATACCAAGGTCAACCACTTTAACCACTATATATTTTTATTATATGCATGTAATGAAGATACCCTTCTAAACATTTATTCAAAATCTTAGTTTTCCCATTGGATTCAGGATGGTAAGAGGAGTTGTGAGCCAATTGAGTACCTAAACAAGAAAATAATTCAGTCCAAAAATTACTAGTAAAAACTTAATCTCTATCACTTACAATAATCTTGGGTATTCCATGTATCTTATGAACTATTTCCATGAATAATATTGCTATAATTTTTTTAAAAGGATGAGAAAGAGAAAAAAAATGGGCATACTTTGTGAGTCGATCCACCACTACCATGATATTATTATTTCCTTTGGACTTTAGTAGACTTGTAATAAAATCCATTGAGAAATCTTCCCAATGCTGACTTGGTATGGCTAATGGTTGTATAAGACCTGAGGTCCTGATTGTCTCTCCCTTGTTCTATTGGAAAACCAAACATTCAACCACAAAATTTTTAACATCAATTTTAAAACCTTCCCAAAAAAAACCCTTCTTGATCTTGTGGTAAGTTTTCAGGTACCCTAAATATTCTCCTATAGGAGAAGTGTGCAATTCAAAATGACCACCTATTTGAGTTGGGAATTCTTACATAAATATAGGATATATTTGAGACCATAGTGAATCATTCTTCCAAACAAATTTATCTAATGCACTCAGGCCCTCTTGTAGATGTTGAATGATCTTTCATACATTTTATCTTGCTTCCATTCTATTATTTCTTCTTCGAAAAAATCATACTATGAAATTAAAATAACTCAAAGTAATCCCTTTATGTCATCTTCTTCCCTTGAAAGAGCATTTTTGTAGGGGCTAGTTGACTCTCTTAACTAGACCCGACATTCGAATAAGAGTTAGTCAGTCAACTGTCGAAGTTGAAAGAATAATTTAGTCGAGAGTTATGTTAACCGACTGACCTAGGTAGTTAAGTAGTTACAAATGTCTGGTAACTGAATATGTATGTATAAATAGACAAGTATGTATCATAGAAGAAGGTATCCATTGTGATGTAATGAATCATCTATCTAATAAATGTTTCTCTTTGGGCTTCCACTACTTTGTGTATGTATCTGTCTATATGTATGTACATGTGATTCTATGCTTGCTTATGTATTGAACTATTGGTAACACTCCCCTACTTTTCCCTAGATTACAACATTGGTTTTGTTGCCGGTAGTTCTGAACCTGAGCATGCAGAAGATCACATAGATGATAAATTTACAAGACATATGCGAATGGTGGGAGCGAAAAATAAAAAATTACATTAAGAATTATGCAAGAAGAAATGACCTAACGCTAGCAAAAGTACGATCATGATTTTTCTCGGAGACCCATGAAATATTTCTAGAAGCTATCCCAGAAGCCTTGTTTGAGTACATCAACAAATCTGGTAATGCTTAAATTGACTCCCGACGAAACATTAACCCTCAATATTACAAACAATGGTCAAACAAATATGCATGAGTGGTTTGAAAGAATCGTTGAAGATTACATAATAGAGCAAGCTATTCAAGATAAAACAAAAGAAAAATTATACGATGGATTTTTGGGCACCATTCCCATACTGCTTCATAATTTTTTTCTCAACAAAGCCGTAGGTGACATTGTTGAAATCTGACCTCGACTTGGTACACCACCACAAAATAGTCACTGGGAAGAGAGAGACGAAAAGTGGGACGAATTCCTAGAAGCAAGGTGAAAAGATACAAAACAAGCATGCAATTACTTTTTGAGCAAATAAACATGGCCATCCTCACCGAATTCAAGTAATTCAGGGGGCATCGTTCAGGAGTTGGATGATTTGTGACATTCCATAAGAAAAGAGAATACCAGTCTTCGTTCGACTAAAGCATGAATGTCTTCGAGAGGGAAGTATATTTACAAACAAACGTCCGACATCCAAAAATTGGAGCGAGACAAGAGACAAAATAAAAGAGAGAGATTTGTAACCTGTTGAATAGTCGGAAGTTGAATAAATTTTTTTTTGAATAATATCATCCTAATAGAGCACGTGAGTAGTCTAAGTCTGAAAGAAATCAACTAGAGTTGGAAATAGCAACAGCTGCGATGATCCTCGATAGAATTAATGAAGAACAATTGATAGAGGCCAGCATGGGAGCCGATCAATTGGGAAACCGAGATGAAAACATGGATTACGAAGAGTCAGGACCAACGACATGCACTCCTCCCGTTTAAGCAACCAGTCCTCGAATTAGATAAATCCCTCAATAAAGACTTCAGATTGATGAACAATTTGCAAGATTATGGTATAGAATCAACGAGCATGGGAATTTATGTGACACACTGATTTTTGAGACAGAAAGAAATGAAGTAGATAAAATGATCATTCACATCAAATATATCATGGAACTATCCCCCCCACCAAATCTCATATCAAGAGAACAAAATCTAATATATTATAGTTGTGAACCAACACGTCTGAAAGAAAGACGTATCGTTGAATATAAAGACCAAAGTTGTCAAACTGAAGAAGTAAATCATAGCACAAAAAAACATAAATTAATTTTAACATACCATCCTTCAGAATATCGATTGATAGACAAGTCGGAAGAACAAAAACCAACTATGAATCTAACATCCTAGTCGAAAAGTGTGATAAGTCGAGGATCACAAAATCTAGTATTCTTAAAAAAGCAGCCACGGGACTCAATAATATTCCTCTTTATGAAGGAGATGAAGATCCAAGAATACATTGGTTTGTATGCGAAAAGTTATGGGATGCAACAAACATATCAGATGCAAATAAGCAGATGGCACAATTTGGTGCCACTTTTCAACATCGTTCTCTAACATGATTCATGAATTTCACAGAAAATAAAAACCGATCAAAATAAAAAATAAAGAGAATTTTTTTGTCATTTTTCAAGATCCAATATGTTACACACTTGACCGCACAAAAACTGAAATAAATAGAGCAACGACCAGGTGAGTCGGTCCACGAATACAACAAAAGATTCAAAGATCTACTTAGCCCAATCCTATCGACAATCGATCGAAGTATACTCGTACAATGATCTGTAGATGGATTGCTACAACGAATTAGAAATTCATTACGACTCTATGAGATAACCTCGTGTGAAGATGCATTATAGAAAGAGAAACGTGTTGAGTCAAACGATGAGGACCCATCGACTTCCTCGTCGATAGAAAGGATAGAAGAAAAAATAGAACATCTGCAACAAACCATTAGAAAACTATCCTTAAGAAGAAGCGAGGTGTGTTGTACCACATGCTGTGAAGATAATCATACAAAAGATACTTGTAGTCTTAACGATCAAGTACTAGGCAGCGGATGCATGACGAGTGAAAGTGGAAACATGTTGTAACATATGTGAAACTTTGATCGACCATATTGTACAAGATTGTCTGCACAACTTGAAAAATACCAAGTGGTGCCATATTTGTGAAATGCACAGCCACAAAACATCTGAGTGTCGACTAAATGCATGAAATAGAAATGTAAACACAATCTATTGCACTAAAGCAACTGATCAAAATAAAGACTACGGGAGAAGAATTGATTACTATGGTCGAGGTTGGGGTCGAGGTGATCGCAATCAAGACAGATTCTAAGGTCGAGGTCGACCTTACTATTACAATTGCTGGAAAGACGACCACATTATCCTCGACTGCCCAATAAAATACCAAGTCGACTTGAAATTTTGTAACATTTGTGACGTCAACGATCATTTACTAGAAGACTTTCCAATATTACTCGATAAGATCATGACCAAAAAGAACTTAAACCTCCTACACGTAGACTCCAAAGAAGATGTGTTAAATTCAAAGAACTTACATGTCGTTACTAGATCAGGCGTAGGACGAGATAATATTCCTTTACATGATCGACAACCAGGGAAGTCTAGTCAGTTTCCAAATCTAGATAAAGAAGAGCAGATTAAGAGGGAAGCACTTAATTTATTCAAAAATTCTAATCAAGACCAACCAAACAGAGGAAGAAGAAATGAACACATTATGCAAGAATTCTTACAGCTCTTAGAAAAAAAGCATTCAGTCGGTCGATTTTTGGATCTACTTAATATACTAAGAGAGTATAAAGAAGGACAAAGACCATATAAGGATGTTCGACAACTTTCCTATAAGAATAAATATTATGAACCACAGGTCGACTTGGAAATTCATGGGGTAATGATTAAATTGGTTTTCGTCGACTTTGGATCACAAGTGAATATCCTACCTAGGGATACATGGATATAGTTGGGTCAGCCTTCATTAGCACCAACAATGAATTACCTAAAGCTGGCATATCAAAGATCAATAGAGCCTATTGGTATACTCAAAAATTTCGAAACTTATATTATGGGTATACTGACATCAATCGACTTCGAAGTAATCGAATTAATCGAGGAAATACCAACATATGCATTACTTGTCGGTCGTCCATGGGGATGAAAAATGAAAGAAAATATCTCCCTCGAAAAGGACATAATCAAGTTAAAAGGGAATGGAAGAAAAATAATAATTCCTTTGTACCCTAATGAAGGGAAACCTTGGAGTAAATCATTGTATGAATATCATGAAGCATGATGTATGTACCAAATAATCAATGAAAAAATAGATTATGTCAAATCAAACATGCAAGGATAAATCTCAACAGGATCTCCCCTCTCGGTCGGACACAATTCTGACTTAGCTTTATACAACTAGCAGATCAAAAATTATGAAGCGCACTAAAAATATTGTTGGACCATTGAATCTATCCCAATTAAACATTTGAAAACATGCTACTCAATTCAACCAGTACCTATAGTGTATGAAAAGATAATTCAACAAAATCCTACACCTATTCCGACCAAAAACACAATGAAAAATTTTCTATGCTACAATGAACAAAAGTTCCTGTCGATGCATGTCGAGGAAGTTTCTAAATCTATTGGAGAACAAGGAAGAACTCAAAGCCTAGTAGAAACCTTTACAATCCAAGCCGCAATATGGTGGGAAACACATTCCCCAAGACTACAAACATGGACAACTATATCAACTTCCTTTGTAGAATTATTTGGAGATTTTTTTTATCCAAAGCAGTCGACATCCCTATCTTTAAGGTTGGGTACAACCCAATTGATCATATTCACCGTTGTGAGAATGGATGACAAAGAATATGATATAGAGATGAAATGGTATGGTCGCACATGTTTCCAAACACACTAGATGAAATACCAAATAAATGGAACAAAATCGAAGAAGCATGTGGCCATAGGATCAATTGGTCTGACATTAAAGAAAATTTTAACAAAGAATTCAAATTTATTTCGAAGGAGGAACATCTAAGAGAAACATCACAACAAATTAAAATCTTCCTAGAAAAATTGACACCATCTATACAAAAGGAAAAAGGGAAGATGACATTCGACGAAGGATCGACATCATCTTGCCACCTTGTTTCGACAACACGAAGAATCGATATGGAAAATACATCATGTCTTGTCCATAGTTTTTGATGGAAAAGTGACCACCCAACGATGAAAACCATGTAAAATCAATATTAAAATATCTAAGGAAGAAAAGGAGGAAATTGAACAACCCGAATTTCTCATGAGCTTCACCAAAATTGAAGAAGGGGATTGACATATCGAAGAAGAGAAACCACTAGAGTGGATGAATGTTGAATTAAAGACAAAATAGTTCAATATATTAAATGACGATCGACCAAAAATGGACTGAGTAGGAGACTATTGGACAGAGAAGGAGACAACTGACAAAGTCGACTTACTCAAAGAATATCAAGATGTATTTGTACGAGACTATAAATATCTAAAAGGACTTGTAGAAGAAATGGGAGAAATGAAAATTGAACTCGTTCCAGGAGAAAAGCCAATCAAAAAGCGACCTTACAAATTAGCTCACAAATAAAATCCCAGCGTTCAGAAGGGAATCGAAGGAATGTTATCATCAGGCATCATATATCCAATTGAAAAAGTAGAATGGGCAAGTCCTATGGTGGTTAAACCGAAGAAGCACGACCCTAAGAAGTTAAGAATTTGCATCGAATTCAGAGGTCAACAAACTAACTTTAACAGATTTGTTCCCCACTCCATTCGCCAACGAATTAATTAATGAAGTTGCAAGTCATGAATGCTACTCACTCACAGATGTATTTTCAGGATACAATCAAGTACCTATAGCTACAGAATATCAACTGAAGATGACATTTGTCTATGAATTTTTCTCCTTCGCCTATAGGGTAATTCCATTTGAGCTAAAGAATGCACCAGTAGTATTTTCAAGAATAGTAGTAAAAGCATTTCAAGAATACATCTACAAGACAATGGTTGTCTACTTCGATGATTGGACTATATAGAGCCTATTCAAAAACCATATACAATGGCTCAAATTAATGTTGGAGTGATGCAGACAAATCCGATTGTCTCTCAATATTAAGAAGTGCATATTTTCCACACCAATTGGCATTCTCTTAGGCCATGTGGTATGTAAGGATGGTGTAAAAGTTGACATGGAAAAAATCAAAATCATCCTCGATTGGAAGCCACCTATAAATCAGAAACAAATTAAAATCTTCCTCATACATATTGGGTATTACCGAAAATTAATACGCTATTATTCAAATATCACTTTCCCAATGGATGAGCTGCTTCAGAAAGAAAATGAGTTTAGATGGAGTCAATATTTTCAGGAGTCATTCGAAATTTTAATGACAAAATTGCTCAAATCCCCCATACTAAAATTACCTGATTGGTCAAGAAGGTTTCACGTCCATGTCGATGCTTCAAATTTCGTTGTTTTGTCAATCCTAGTGCAACCATACGATGACACAATTGACCACTTGAACACATATGCCAATTGGAATTTGAATAAAGAATAAAGAAATTACTCGACCACAAAAAGGGAAGCCTTATCAATGATATTCACTTTGTAGAAATTCTGACACTACTTACTGGCGAACCCATTCAATTTTTTTACATATCATCAGGCATTAAAATATTTAGTCAACAAACCTGTTCATGAAGGGAAAATGTGTCATTGATTATTACTATTCCAAGAATTTGAATTCAAGATAATCATCTGACTTGGGAAAAAGAACGTCAGGCCCGACCATATGACTTGACTCGAGATAGGGGAGGTCACGAATGGAATAAAGGATGATCTTCCATATGAACATCTATTCTGTGTCGAAGAAGCACCAAAATATATGGAATAAATATCAAACTTCTTGGAGGAGGGGAAGGCTCTTGATGATCTCTCAGAAAATAAAAAGAAAGTGTTAGCTCTAAAAGAAACACCATTCACAATCATTAACAGATATCTATACAAAATGGGACCTGATGATGTCTTAAGGATATGTTCTCTAGAACATGAAATATAATACATTATCAACAAGGCACACACAGAACCAGCTGCGGGCCACTTTCAAGACGACACGACAGAACAAAAGATACTTTAGGAGGGTATGTGGTGGTTGACTTTACATAAATATTGTCGTGAACAAGTCATGAAATGTGATAGTTGTCAAAGAATGGGTCTCCCTCTATGGAATAATGAAATTCCATTACAGTCAGTCAACCCTAATCAACCATTTGAGATTTGAGCCATCGACTTTGTCGGTCCATTTCCTTGAAGAGAAAGAAGAAAAGATGCAAAATATATTATCATTGCAGTCAAATATGTAGTGACTAAGTGGGTGGAAGTAGAACCAATAAACATTCACTAAAGAGGTCACAACGAAATTTATTTATGAGAAAATAATCACAAGATTTGGATGTTCACTAACACCAATCAGTGACTAAGGGACACAATTTGTAAACGAGATGATCCAAGTCCTACTAAATTTTTTTCTCATTGGTCGTAGAAGGAAAATGGCATACCATCCTCAAGAAAAAGGTGTCGTTGAAGCATTTCATAAGACACTACATAAAGGAATCACTAAAATATGCGGCATCGACAAGAACGACTGGGATGCCAAAATTCCTGCAGTCCTATGGGCATATAGATTTTCTTATAAGTGATCGACTAGACAAACTCCCTTTAAACTTGTCTATGGACAAGAAGTTGTGATACCACTTCACTTCTGGGCCAACTCAGACAGAGTAGCATTTGTTGCTAAATTCGACCAAGATAGAAGTAGACATGATCACCTCTATCAATTGAATAAGCTAGAAGAAGGAATATTAATAGCAATGCACCACCAAGAAGTTAAAAATAAACAACAAAAATCATGGCATGATTGTCATCTAAAAAAGAAGGAGATAAAAAAATGGAGACCTAGTTCTACTATACGACATCCGAACTAAAGGAAAACCCAGGAAGTTAGAGATATCATGGCTTGGTCCTTATAGAATATATTTGACTAACAGGCACAATTCAGATTCAAACTTTGTTGGGGCATACATTAAAAAAATTAATTAATGGTGCCCGATTAAAGAAGTATAATACATAGAAATAAGGAACCCTGTTGGAAAAGTCTGTAGCAAATAATGCCAACAGGGATTGACTAGAACTTGAAATATAATATTCCACTTGAAGTTGAAGTATATTAGTGTAGATTAATAATAGTATCATGTACTAAATCCTTTTTAAAACTAAAAGTCAGTTACAAAGAATTCAAGTATAAAATTCAGGTACAAGGAATTATTATAGGAAAAGCTAAGTATTAAAGAAGTTCCAAATCTTGGAAGAAAAAGTAAAGGAAAAATAGAATGGAGAGAGAAAGAAGCCCTTGGTTAAGCCACAAATAAAGTGGAAAAATAAGACATTGACACATGAATCCATCTCTAGACTTACGATAAATCCTCATCAAGCAAGTGAGGCTCAAGCAAGCGAAACCATCATAGAGGGGACTACAATAAAACAAATGAACACAGTAATTATCAAGAACATCGACTAAGAAGAAACGACAAGAGGAAACCCGATGATACAAAAGAAGTAGTTGGTCGAACCATGTATTGACCGCAGATCAACAAAGGAGATTTAGTCAGTCAAGTGAGAGAAAAAAATGACCAGAAAAATTTTGGCTCCAAAAAGGACAGTTCATTTAAAATGCAACAAGAAAGGACCGATGAACCTGAAAAAAACATTACTGCTCAATGCGACAGAGAATACTGTTGCACAACCACTAACATAACTTCAAGAGGACTTGAAACAAATGAAATCCAAGTGGAAATCGCTACAATTAATGTGCGACAAGACCTGCATGCATGCCAACTAAGCACTACCCTAGACATCCCCTCATGAGAGTCTAACATACCACCAATAGTTATGACAGAGGCAAGCGAATATACAAAATAACTGGCCCCATTTAATGTGAATATCCATATCCCGCCTATCCATATGGAGGACACATAAGACTTCGCCTCATTGTTATTTTCTCCCTCGCAACGGAGTAAAGACTCGATCGAGAAACCAAGTGAACCTGCAACTTTCCATGAATTGTTGAATACCGTCGAACTAGACTTAGCTATGGTGAGAATGACAGGATTAGTCATTGAGATAGAGGAAGGATCGAGACCAAGAGAAAGGTTTGACAAAACAACCACATTGGCATTGCAAATTCAAATGCATAAAATCCGACAGGAGTGACTGGAGGAGATGGATTGGAGAAAATAGTGGAAATTTTTTATAGAATGTGGGTTGGAGGATGACTATTGGAAGAAAAAGACAAAATTCCTAGCAAAATCAGGAATCTGACACCTCCTAGGAGCACCACAAATCACCGACTTTGGGTGATGGAACGAAGAAGCAACAAAGTTTATTTTCAAGTGTTATCAGAATGGATATCTCTGGCTCGATAGTCCAATAGCAATAACAAGTGAGATTATTCACAAAATCACTGACATTCCTAAGACGGGGGTCCAGGTCCCGAAAACTTCAAATGCAAATTATTGGATGCAAATTTTGACTGTGTCGAATACAACAAAAACCTCAAAGGGGTTACTTATCAACAATATCCCTGACTTGCATGCAATATGGACTACCATAATTGCATCTTTATGCTTTACACTAGTTGATCGAGCGTCCTATTAGCACTTAGTATTTTTGGGGGTTGAATCAAAGAAACCCCAAGATATCTATTTCAACCAACTTTAGATTGTATTCTGACCTATACAACTAGAGAGGGCTCTCTCAGATGTCTAATGATTGGTAATAGCTCAATGGATTCATCAATAAGCACATAGAGGTTAGATTCTGATATGAGATAGGTTTTTTTTGTTTTAAAGGGATGGTAGGACAAGCAAGAGAGAAAGCACCATTGGGAAATGGAGTCAACCTTTGAAAAAAAATGAAAACAATGACTAGTAGGTGGAACTCTTCAGAGAAACAAATGCTAAGTAGGTGGTGGACTTTCAGATTTAAATTTGTTGTGTATGGTGAAAGGAAGAAGGAAACATATAACAAAATCATAGCACTATGAAAGATGAATTATGACAAGTTAAGAAAGAAACACAAAGTTTAAATTGATTAAATCTAAAGCACCTTTAAGATGAATTTTAGACCCTTTAATATTCAATTTAAACAGATGAAAATCAGATGAAAAATAAGAGAACAAAATGTACATACAAAAATTAGAACACAGACATCAGAACACCACCATTAGAATCTTTGTCTTAAAAAAGTTATGTTCTTTTACATTTGTATTTCATTCAAATTCAAAATATTTTTACAATATCAAGCCAAAACGTCCTTGCTTCTACCAACCCCCTTTTCTCAAAGAAATTACAAAATATATATAGAATAAACCCTTCCCCAAACTAAGGATTTCAAATTCAACTAGTTTCCCAAACATAGAATCAGTTATGCTGAATTTTAGAACTGTATGCCAAAAAAAAACCAAATTTTCTAAAAAAATAGGGGTCAAAGACTTGATTGTATCTTTCGAATATTGACAGATGTTACAAAACTAGAAAAGGTTTTTGTATATGAGCTCATCCTAGAGAAAACCTCCCTCTTTTTTTGGAAATTTGTCTCCATCTCTCGGGAATATGAATCCAGAAAACATGTCTAAAACAAGAAATAAGGAGACCAAAAAAATCGGGTGTAAAGGTTCCTTTGAATCTCTCAATAAATGACACCTATGAAGAAACAGAAAGAGGTTAATGTTATTTGGTCCATTTTTGACACTAAATTCTTTCTGATTTTTAAAATTCATCACGGTTTGTTTGGAAACAACTTTTGAAGATGACGGGTAAAATCATAAAAATATGCAGTAAATCCCTTGTATCCCAACTTCACGTGCTTGGATGAACCTAAATTTCCAATAAAAATCCTTTTGTATCCTTCTGGCATTGGGGTTTATGTCCAAATTATGTCATCAGTATTGAAGGATACGATGAAATTTCACGAATCAACACAGAAAACCGCCCAGTAAAACATTCCTTTCTTTCCAGATTTATGTGTAGATTTTCATTGAGAAGCTGCCCTGGCTTGTCTTGCCCCCATCGTTCCATGACATGCAATGATTCATTCGATGTTTATACAATCATCCCATTCAATGTTTCATCCTCCCATCCAAACCAACATTGACCAGGCTCCCTGTCACCTTTGCATAGCAAACTGAAGCTAACACTGCACAAATGCTACCTACAACGTTTGCGTAGCGCAATAATTTTTCTTGAAACCCGTGCATTTGTTGGTAGTAGCAACTTGTTGGAGACCTGTATTTACTGCGTACCAATCATCTCTTGCTGACCTCATAGTTTGCAGCATTTCATTACAAAGTTCAATAACCATTTCAATCCAATACTGGCACAAATTGTAGTGGGGAAATTATCATCTGGGCTTATTAACAAAATGGAGAATTCATGTAACTTGTTGCAATGGATGCTCCGTGTTAACAAGGGCAGTGGAGCAACATAGTCCCTGCCGAATTTAATGCAATTAAATGGAAGAATGTTCATAAGGTAAAAATATTCTAATGTTGAAGTATGATTATAATAGCATTCTAACGTTGTAGTATGAGAAGATGCAGTTTTGTGAATTTTATAAAAAAGTATAGTTGCAAACTAGAGTAGAATGTTGTGATTTGAGTTTTCTTTAGTTTTGGTGTCTGAGGCATTTTGAAGTTGGTGTTACTCATTTTATAAATGAATGTGTTGTAAGGATTATTTGGTTACAATAAAGCAGTGTTGTGAAGATAATTAAAAAAGAAGGAATAAATAAATTTAATTAGAAAACAATATTGTGCAATTAGATGGTGCGATGCAATTGAATGGTAAATATTCTAATGAAGGCTAATTTATTGTGTGTTTGATTTTATTGGTTCGCTGACATTGTACATAACAAAAGAGAAGGAAGCGAAATGTGATTTAATGCATGATTCCCCATAAGCTAGGAATTTTCTCCATGGTAAATATTCCAAGGTAGCATTGCACAAAAGATTTCATTTTTTGATAAGCGAAGTGCAAGAAATTTAAAATATATGCATATATATTAATATATACATTGTGTAATAACCATATGTGTTCTATCTTCAAGAAGGTGGAAGCAAAGACTATGGTACAATGTTGCTCTTTGGTCTTCATGCAAGTGACATCAACTTTTA
>JASDQU010226541.1:0-17310 GCA_032191745.1 Picea mariana | reverse complement strand
TTATTTCCACTGCATCTCTGCGTTTATGTGTATTTCTATATTTCATTGTGTTCCTACATAAATCCGGATCAATGTGATATATCCCTGGACTGTTATTGAGGGTGAGAAAAATCAAAAGGAGGCACCTAGATATGGAGCAGATGTGTTATGGATTTGGGTCTCAAGCGTTGATTATACAAGTGATGTGATGATTGGTTCGCCAATTCTCAAGAAGATGTCTGAGACATACAGAAAATTGAGTGAAACATTGAGATATCTTCTTTCAAATCTTCATGAATGGAAACTAGAGAGTGCTATTATGTATAAGGATATCCCAATGATCGATAAACATGCTCTTTTTCAACTAGCTAATGTGATCAACAGTATTAGGGAGAGCTTTGAGTGTTATCAGTTTTATAATATTTTCCAGATTATCCAACGTTTTTCTATAGTGGACCTATCGAATTTCTACTTTGATGTAGCTAAAGATCGACTATATATTGGGGGTAAAAACAACCAAATAAGGAGAATTTGCACTTGATGTACAACGATGGAGATAAATCATTTGGAAACATAGAAAAGAGTTGCATTGATGAACAAATCGATGGTTAGAAAGCTACCAACGATGTTGGATATCACCTTTTTCTTATAGGGAAACTGCGATTACAGTAAATGAATTCCTTGTTCCACGCTGTAGAAATTTGACATCCAGATCTACATGCTAAATCAAACACAATATCATCTCGTGATCGTCTGGTGTCTAGCACAAAAGGAAATGATGTAGCTAAAGTGCAATCGCAAGATTTCATTAGTGAAGGGAAGATATTATACCATACGGAGAAGCCAACAAACAGACAATGAATGTGCTCAGAAGGTTTGGCACACTAGAGAGACAGGTTTTCAGTGTTCTGGCAAAATCTCCTATAAAAAGATGCTTCCAAAGTTGGCATTTTCAGTCTTTAAATAGACGTTCCCTCTTAAGTCAGTCGTGCCAGGATTTCTTTTCCCACTTCTAGTTCGTAAGATGCATTCTATCAATATTTTTGACAACTTTTGTACGATATGGATTACTCCTGGTGTGGAGTATCAAACATAATCCATGCTAAAGGAAATGGGAGCTCGGACAGTGGTTGATCTTCAAGTGTGCATTCTGGAACAATTATTGCAGATATTTGACGAGAGAATATGTAGTTTCATATTCAATACATACAGGGAATTGACCTAACACCTGCTAGGGGAAAAAGACCGCTAAATTATCTATCTGTAGAAGATCCCCTCCCTCCAGGAACAACATAAAGGTGGTGTTATCGTCATTGGTATTAAACTTGGTGGCTAGATTGGATGAAGACAAACTCGAAACTGGACGAAGGCCTAGTTATTTACAATCAAACCGGAATGAGCTTTATATCCCGCAGCCTCAAAGGGCACTCTTTTAGTTGTTGTGATAACAATTGGTGCAACAAATTTTACTATTTCTTGCACAGGAAGTTAAGAA
The DNA here is from genome assembly GCA_032191745.1 of Picea mariana. Classification (NCBI taxonomy): domain Eukaryota; kingdom Viridiplantae; phylum Streptophyta; class Pinopsida; order Pinales; family Pinaceae; genus Picea; species Picea mariana. The sequence continues at coordinate 15,836 of JASDQU010226541.1, read as the reverse complement.
ATAGTAATGTACTCTAGGCAAAGAAGACATAAAGAGTCGAGTAAAACATGCGAATTAAAATATTTTCATTCAATTTTATTTTAAAATATTTAAAAAAACTATCAGTTCCAGTCGTTTATCCTTTAGTTCGTTGAACCAAAATGGATCTAATTACTCAAACTGTTCACCCAATTCCATAAAGGAAGCAGCGCATAGCCTGCCAAGGGGAGAAATTTTGGGGGTGGGGGATTTGAGAGAGAAATTTTTAGGAGAAAACTTTGATAGAGGCATACTTGGAGCAGTGAGGTTTTTCATTTAAATTTAGCATCTATCCTTTTTTTCCGCAGGGATTGATAGGATTGTCGGCAATAGGGGGTCTTGCGAAGCAACGAATGGACGAAGGGAGGATGATCTTTGCTTGGTTTTATAAGGTGAAATGTGTTCTTCAGTTTGTTGTATTCAAGCATGATTTGATTTCAGCGTTGTTCAGTTTCTGATGTGTAGGTCTTCGCCTTGTGTTATCACCTCCATCGCTTCATCCCATTTTGGCTAAGATTTTTTCTTTCTTTTCTCTCTTAGTCTTTCTATTGTAACCTTGTTATAGAATGGCTAAAGACCATATACCTAGCATAATTCCAGAAATCCATGAATTGTATGAGGAGAGATTTTAACTTGATATCAAAATCCTTATGCTTTGAATTTATTTCTTATTTGTTTTTATGTTCAATTTTGGCTTTCTCCATCTATATTAATTCAACGCTTTAAATTAAAAATAAAAAAGAAAATTTATTCAAAAGAAATAATTCACTATGGTTATTGTAACATGATATATATTTATATATATTCCTCTCATTTTAGTTTTTCTTAGGTATAGGCTTTTGTTATTTTGTTTACTTGTGTAATTTATTTTGTTTTAACTAAAAAAAAATATTAAAATACCAATTCTTTACACCGTTCTCTAACTAATGTTTTATAATCAAATTTTGGTAGTTAGTTAATCAATTTCTTGCTTAATAATATTACTCTTCTAATTAATCACTTAAGCACTAACCCTCTCTAGATTCTGGTTAGTTTTGCGTTCATTACTTTTTGCTAAAATAAATACAAAACATTACTTTAGTAATATTCTCTTTAGTTGTGTAAATACTTTTAGAATTTAATTTCATTATTACAAATGTATAAACTCAAACATAAAAGCATAAAAATCATAAATTACATAAAAATCAAATATTACTCAAAGTAAAATTACAAGGCAAAAGAATTCACGCTTGGACTGTAGGTTAGGGGAAATTTGGCCTGGAGTTCAATGTGTCTTGTTGTCTGGGGCTTTAAGCTTAGGGTGATATTCCCGTCTCTTCCTGCCTAGCCTCACGGGAGGTTGAAATGTTGGTGTTGCGGACTCTCTAGTCCCTCGGCATCAACACCAAGTCTACCTTTCAGAAGAGATATGGACTTTTCAATAGAACTTGTACCTGGAGCAGTGCCAGTGTCTAGAACACCCTATAGAATGATTACACCAGAGATGGTTGAGCTCAAACTAAAGCTAAAGGAGATGATGGACAAAGGATACATTCATCCTAGTGTGTCTCCATGGGGATCACTAGCCTTGTTTGTGAAAAAGAAGGATGGCACACTCAGGTTGTGCATAAACTATAGACAACTTAATAAGATGACCATTAAGAATAAGTATCCCTTGCCAATGATCGATGACTTTCTTTACCAATTAAGGGGCGCTACAATTTTCTCCAAGATTGACTTGAGGTCTGGATACCATCAGGTCCGAATTAAGGATGAAGACATCCCCAAAACATCATTTAGGACAAGATATGGTCACTATGAATTTGTGGTGGTTCCATTTGGGCTTACCAATGCACCAACCACTTTTATGTGCTTAATGAATAATGTGCTCAATAAGTTCTTGGAAAGATTTGTATTGGTTTACATTGATAATATCCTAATTTATTCGAAGAATAGGGGAAAAAATGAAGAACATCTCAAGCTAGTGCTTCAAATGCTAAGAGAACATCAACTCTATGCTAAGTTTAGTAAGTGTGTTTTTTTTATAGAAAAATTCCATTACTTAGGCCATGTTATTTATGAAGGAGTGGCAGTTGATCCTAATAAGATCAAAGCCATTATGGATTGGCCTACCCCAAAGGATGTATCTGATATCAAATCCTTTATGGTCTTAGCAAGATACTATGGGAGGTTCATAAATGGATTTTCTAAGATTGGTTTCCCAATCACCGCCCTTCAGAGAAAGGGAGTTAAAATCATTTGGACATCAAAATGTGAAGAGAGATTCCAAGAGCTAAAATACCTTCTAGCCAATGCACCTATGCTAAATATTGCATACATAAATAAGGAATTCCTTGTGTGTACAAATGCCTACAAGGAAGGACTCGGAGGAGTCCTTATGCAAGAAAGACATGTTATTTTCTACGAATCCCTAAAATTGAATGAGCATGAAATCAATTATGTGACCCATAATCTAGAATTAGCTGCCATAGTAGATGCTTTAAAAATGTAGAGGAATTACTTCATAGGTAGAATATTTGTGCTTATGGAATATCATAGTGGGTTGAGATATATGTTTGATCAACCAAAACTCAATGCTAGACAATCTAGATGGATGGCTCTCCTTAGTGAGTTTGATTTTCAAATCAAACACATCAAAGGAAAAGAAAATAGGGTGGTTGATGCCCTTAGCATAAGTATGAGAGTGATTCACTTGGCAGTTGTAAGCACATGTGAAACGGACGTCAAGGAGAAAGTCAAGAGTGCACAAGAAACATATACATTTTTCAAGACTGTGAAATCATACTTAGAGAAAGATCCCGTAGGGCTGAAGTATGGGGGTTGTCAATTGTTAAATGATGGCCTGCTAACTTACAAAGGTAGGTTGTATATTCCAAATTGTGACGACTTGAAGAGGTTCATAATGGATGAACTACACAAAAGACCATGTATTGGTCATCCTGGTTATCAGAAGATGATCACAACCACTAGGAAACTATTTTATTGGCCTGGACTGAAAAAGGACATAGTTGATTACTTGGCTAAGTGTCTATAATGTCAACAAGTTAAGGAAGAGCACCGACATCTAGCAGGTCTATTGCAACCCCTACCAATCCTAGAATGGAAATGGGAAACCATCTCCATGGATTTCATCACAAGGTTACCAAAATCAACCAAACATAATGGCGCCATCATGGTGGTTGTGGACAAATTGAGCAAGGTTGCTCACTTCATTCTCCTCAAGTCAAATTGCAAGGCAATAGATATTGCCAATACTTTCATGAAATAAATATTTAGGCTACATGGCATGCCTAAAGATATCATATCCAACCGAGATACAAAGTTTACTTCAAGATTTTGGAAGTCTCTGTTTGTTGTATTTGAAGCTAAATTTCTATTTAGTACATCCTATCACCCTCAAACCGATGGGAAGACACAAAGGGTAAACCAAGTGTTAGAGGACATGTTAATTTTGTATGTAATGCATCAATCTAAGAAGTGGGAAGAATACCTACCACTAGTATAATTTACCTACAACAATGGCTATGAAGAGTCATTGAAGATGAGCCCTTTTGAGGCCCTCTATGGTAGACAATGCAATATTCCAATCAGCTGGGATAACCCAGTTGACAGAATTACAATCGAGCTAGATATGTTGAAAGAAATGGAACAACAAGTAGTTCAGATAAAACAAAATCTGAAAATGGCTCAAGATAGACAGAAAATATATGCAGAAAGAAAAAGGACTCCTAGAGAGTTCAAAGCAAGGGATCATGTGTATATTCTAGTTAGACCTAGGAAAATCTCCTTGAGAATGGGAGCCTGTGCCAAGCTAGCACCTCGATATTGTGGAACCTTTGAAATTTTGGATAGAGTGGGACCTGTAGCATATAGACTAGCACATCCTCCCACGGGGAAGGCACATAATGTTTAACATGTTTCGTTACTGAAGAAATATGTACATGATTATAATCATATAATTAATTGGTCTGTGATTTAGGTGGAACCAGAGGGAGAATTACTGCCAGAACCAAAATGCATAATAGACAGGAAGGAAATCCCACTTAGGAACATAACCATTGCACAAGTCAAGATGCAATGGAAACACTTTGGTCCAAATGAAGCTACATGGGAAATGGAGGATGCCATGAAATAGGCATACCCATTTTTGTTTACTTTTGTAAATACAGAGTGCATTGACAGATAGAACATCGAGGGTGATGTACCTTTAAGGGGGGAAGGGATTGCAACACCCCTATTTCCCCGAGCTTGTAAATATAACTATAACTTGCCAAAATACTGTGGTAGACTGAATATGTGTGAATGTTAGAGTTGATGAGCCTTTTTGTTATAAAAGGAAACGTATGAATTTTTGTTATTAATTAAAAATGGATAATGTTTCATAACTGTTGAAAGGGGGGTTTTCCAAGATAGACCATGATGTTATGATTGATATGGTGAGGGGAACCAAAAATGGTTGATATGACCCCCACTAAACCAGTGCTTTACTATATTTAATTTCTCATACCCAGAATAGTCCTCTGACTCGGAAATTAATTACCAGTCAGGTTGGTAGTTGGAAAGACCTCCTCAAGAGTTAATGAGGAGATGGGCAGAGTACCCATCTGCAAGGATTTCAGACCTGACCATGAGCTAGGGGTTTGGACCCGTGAAATATTTTTGAGGAAGGAAAGAAAGGAAGGGATTCGTGGGAAGAGGCAGATCTGCGAGGAAGTAGAGTCGAGAGACCAATCTCCAGAGGAGAGAAGAGTGCTTGCAGCTCTCAGGTTCAAGGGAGAACTGAGAAACAAGTTTGTCATAGGTGCAAGAAGTTTTTGGTAGCGTTTTCAGTCTAAGATGATAAACGAGGCTGCAGAGAAGATGAGTGATTGTGGAAGTACTTGTTGCAGGCCCCCTTGCTTGGTACAATGAAAATTGTTTGCTACGTTCCTATGGGAGGGGGAGAGTAACCTCCATGCCTCACTGACACAGAGAAAGAAGAAAGAGTCTCTCTCATAGCATCATGGTCTATCTAGAGGGTGGCCAACGGTGAATCTATTCAGGAGTGGTTGTGCCTACGGTTTGGTGGAAATAGGCACCCCTTTCAACAGTTGTTACACGATTCTAGTTTCTGATAAGTATTTTCACACTCTGTATAATGAAATGGAAGTGATGGTTGAATGTCTGTATTTATGGTTAAGTTTTACGGTGTTTGATAAATCATTAGAAACACTTTTTTTTCTTCTGTAAATTTATGTATTGACATGGTCTTCTATTTGCCTCATCTTAACAACTAGACAGATATGGGACGTGAGTTTGTAAGTGAGTTTGAGTATAAGCTATGGTTTCTTCACTGGCTAGAAATTTCCTAAGGGAATATTTCCCAAGGATAGATTTTGTAATGTGAGAGAGTGGGTAGAGTTGACTGGAATACTTAAGTCATGTCGACCCCTCGAATTTACCTCTGCAGGAATACTAAGTTTGAACTCTGTGGAAGGAGGGAGCCTCCTTCAAACCTTCCACCTGTGTGACCGAGGGCTTATGTCCATGATTCTAACCAAATCGCAGCTAAGTGTTGAGCATTTAGCCTCAAGGCTTGTCCAAGATTTCATATTACCAAGGTATGGGAATCCTGCACTAGGCCTGAAAGGAGCTAAGCTTTGCTGGCTTCGGAACTCCGGGAGCTTGGAGCTCCAGGGTGTTATGCCCTTACCACTCTCAAACCAATCAAAGGAAACCCATTGGTTTGGTTACCAATGAGGATGACCGACATTTGGCAGTTTCCCCAAATGGGACCGATGGACCTATCCCACCGTTAAACCCTGACCCACTTACCAATTGTGAAGTAACGTGAGTCACAGATCCAAGGGTATTTGAGAGTTTCCTTGGTCGTTGGATCTATGTCGAGGTCAATCCAGTGTTGACCACTTCGGGAGAACAATGATGTCATGAAATCAAATTTCCCGAATGTCAGAGTTGTGAATTGATGTGAGTCACAGATCTGGGGAGTTTCTTGAGGACCCCTCTTAACCATCCGATCAACTAGTGCAGGGACTCACGTATGAAACTTCGAGGAAGTCCTACTCTGGGAGAAAAGGAGTGTGGACCAAGTAGAACCCCTAAATGTCAAAGTTACGAAGTGATAAAAGTCGTAGATATGAGGACACTACGGGTATGTTCCCGACCGTCAAATGTAAACCGTGGTCAGCTCGACGCTGACCACTCCGGGATCAAAGAGAAATTTGCATGGTGGATTTCCTAAACATCAAATTTATGAAGTAATGGAGGTTGTATATCAGTGGATATACGTGGACGCATCTTGACCGTGAGATCTAAGGGCATCGGAAGGCCATCGGTCTAAAGTGATGTGGCACGTTGATGTCATCTAGGGTGATGTGGACCCATGATTGACATTCCATGTGTCACCTCAATTCATATTTTTTGTAGACCCTATGTGCCCATTAGAATGTGACATGTGTCACCCACTAACGGGGCCACGTGTCATCTATGCCTTGTTGTGTGTTATCCCCCCTGGCACCTATTCACTTGGCCTATTGGCAGGTGGAGTACTCAGGACCCACCTATCCTTACCTATGCATTTAATACTGATCCAGGTGGATATCGATGTCCACCCACCTTTTCCAACTCGCTCAAAACATTTTTCTGGCAATTTTGGCAATTTACTATTTTTAGCAGTTTTTGACTTCCGGGGCCATTTTGAGGGCCTAAATGAAAGTTTTTTGGGATGATCTTCTTAATAATAACAAAAGGCTCTAATTGAGCCCACAAAATGAATCTCCCCAATGATACCTTTCCAACGGGCTATCGTGCACCTAAAATGGAGATCATATGCAAAAGTTACGACCCCGGGAAGTTGATGTACTAACTTACCCAAATGAGGCCCACATGACTTTTGGCGCTTCATCTCCTAGGGTTAGGTTTTTGGATGTCTAGGGTTTTTGACATTCCTGTTTATTGTAAAAATTCCTTCAGCGCCTCATTGTAATCATCTTCTTGCGGATGAGCACTGTCGTCACATCTCTTCTCAGAGATAAGCCACCACCATTCCAACAAGCTTGTTTTCCGCTGCATTTTACAATTTCATCTTATTTCCTTATTGAATAGAAAACCATTTTTATTGTATATATGTTATTTTGTGTTAAGCATATTTTAATAATTTGTATTCATTTCATTCTGCTTATAAAATTCAAATCATTGGTAACAGAGCAGTCTTCTCCTTGTCGTCTTAATGCATGTCCCCAATGAGGTCAGGGTACAAAGAATTAGGTCTCGAGCTTGTTTCTCTTGAGGAAAAAAAATATTGCATGCCCAAGTGACCTCTCACGGAAGGAGAAAATAAATATGACAGGACACAGTATCCTTTCAAAATGTTGCTTGAGGAATCCCTCACGCAATAGAGGAATGAGATGATGGATAGTTTCGCGCAAATCCTTCAGCGACTACCAACAGGAGACACATCTTCCTCGAGCAAAGGCGTCGCCCCCTTCAAGGTACAAATCAACATCGATATTCCTATATTTGAAGGTCACATAGACGCAGATGTTGTAGATAAGTGGTTGAATCTACTAGAAGGGTATTTTTCTATCCATAACTTTTTGAATAGAGAAAAGATTACTTTTGCACTCCTCAAAGTTTTTCCCCATGTCAAAGATTGGTGGGAAACTTTCTGTGAGCAAAATGAAATAGAGGAACCCTCATTATTTACAGTCGCGGCCACCTGGGAATCCTTCAGGGATGTTATTAAGGAATAATACTACTCTGACAGAAGTTATGATGACTTATATACCAAATGGACCACACTGTAGTAAGAAAGAGACTAAGTAGTGCTAGAGTTCACAAATATCTTCCATACCTTGCACACCAAGCTAGGTATCAAAGATTCAAAGAGACATCTAGTGCTCAAGTATTGCAATTCTCTTCATAGATACATCCAGACTGAAATGGAATTTTTGGACATCTCGTCCTTGGGCATGGCCTACCGATATGCCTTCAAAATCGAGCAGAAGCTCAAACAAAAGACACGGCAATTTAGGCCTAGGAACCCCTCACAAAAAAATCTAGGAAGGGGCAGCCCCAACCCACAGAACAAATAATAGAGAAAATATGGACAGTATCAAAACAACCATTCCAAGCCGCAAGAAAAGAAGGACACTGGAAAGACAAAGAAAGATATCGGGAAGTGGTGCGACTTCTATAAGAGCCCTTGACATAACATTGTTGACTGCCATTGAAAGAAGTCGTTGGTAGCCAAAGTGAAAGCCTCTGAATCAGATGTGGGTTCTTACTCTAAAAGGGGAAGACGGATCATTGACGTGGAACTCATTTCCACCGTTGCTACCACTAAGCTCCAGCCCGGTGAACCAGATGAGCTAGAAGAAAGTGAGCACCTCTTCCATTCATAGATGTGGGTAAAAGGCACCCCACTGCACTTCATCATTGATAGCAGTAGCTAGAAGAACCTCATCTCAGCAGAGGTCATCAAGCGGCTGTCACTGCTGACAACACAGCACCCACAACCCTACAGCATTGGATGGCTCCACCAAGGAAGCGATCTTCGCATCAGCCAACAATGTCGACTGTCGTACGGAATCAAGCCCCTCAAAGATGAGGTATTGTGTGATGTTGCTCCTCTTGAAGTTTGTAATGTTCTTTTGGGCCAACCTTGTTTATGGAAACATTATTTTGTACATGATTCTAGACCTCCTAGTGTTATTATTACTTTGAACAGGAAATTGTATAGGATACCCGAGGCAGTCCCTCCTAGTGTTATTTCCTTGATTTCTGCAAAGCAATGCAGGAAGGTCATCTCTCAGACTGAGAAATTTGTCTTCTTCAATATTCACTCTCAAAGTGAGTGAAAGATTGCAACCACATCCAGGGCCTCCAAGGTCGATCTCTCCACACAATAGAAGAAAGTGGATAAGGTCGTGGAAGAATACTCAAATATCTTCTCCTTTCCTACTGGGGTACCTCTGCACTACCAAGTCAAGCATCCCATCAATTTGACCATAAGCACACTGCTACCCAATGGGATATTCTACCACCACTCTCTGTTGGAAAACGAGGACATCAAGAGGAAGATCCAAGAACTTCTCCACAAGAGGCACATACATCCCAGCTCATCGCCTTGTGGGAGCCCAATTGTGATAGTGAAGAAGAAAGACAAGACCTGGCGACTCTGCATTGATTACCGAGCCCTGAATAAAATCACAGTCCAAAATTGGTACCCAATTCCCCAAATCAATGACCTCCTTGATCATCTCATGGGGGACAAATACTCTAGTAAGATTGATCTAAATTCTGGCTACCACCAAGTCCCAATAGAACAGAGAGATGTATGGAATACTACCTTCAAGTCAAAATAAGGTCTTTTTGAATGGTTGGTCATGCCCTTTGGTTTGAAAAATGCTCCAAAAACTTTTATGAGGATGATGGAAGATATCCTATGACCTTTCACCAATACTTTTGTAGTGGTGTATCTGGATGACATTCTCATCTACAACAAGACTTGGGCAGAACACTTGCAGCATATTTAGTAGGTTCTGCACACCCTGCTACAGCACAAACTATATGCAAACTTGGAAAAATGATCCTTCGGCATGGACAAGGTCCATTACTTAGGCTACACCGTTGATTGACATGGTGTGCATGTGGATCCATCCAAGATCCAGGTCATCCGTAACTGGCCAGCCCCAACCACACTCACTGAACTTTGGAGCTTCTTGGGCCTCACCAATTTCTATTGCAGGTTCGTGTTGGGATTCTCTCATATTGCATGGGCCCTCAGCCAAGTAACCAGGGGTGGTGGTAAGGCAAAATTTGTGTGGGGCATGTCCCAACAACAAGCCTTTGATGACTTGAAGAATGTTTGTGCTCATCCCTAGTACTTACATTACCAAACTTGCACCATCCCTTTGAGATCGAGACAGATGCTTCAGACTATGTTGTGGACATCATTATCACTCAACACGGCCACCCTGTGGGATATCATAGTGAGACACTATCAGATGATGTCTATAAGTACCCTATTTATGACAAAGAAATGTACTCCATTGTGAAAGCCTGCCGCTAGTGGAGACATTACATTCTTGGGAAGGAGACAATCATCCACACTGATCACAAGCCACTACAGATCATGTAGACCCAAGGAAAATTTCAGAATGACTGCCATCAGAAGTGGTCCACATAGTTAACACAATTCCACCTCAACATCAAGTATAAAATAGAAAGCACCAACCGAGTTGTTGATTGCCTCAACCGACCTCCAGTCACGACACTCACCAGGATGCTAGACTCTTGCGACCATGACACCTTCTGATGGCCCCACCTCTACGATACAAACCCTGACTTCTCCACCACCTACCAAATGTTGGGTGCCATCTCAATGGTCGCTAATTTCCATCTTCAGGATGGGTTGTTGTGTTGTCTGAGCCATCTCTGTGTTCCATTAAGCGAGCACATGAAGCTGATTTGGGAAGCTCACTACAGTCGGGTGGCAGGTGCAAGATATCAGATATCATAAATAAGCAGAAAAGAAATAAAATGCTAGAAATGGTAGAATAACAGTAATATAACCAGCATAATCTCTGCAATAACACAGAAATAATATGAGAACAACAACTAAAATAGCACTTTGATTCAGAAAGAAATGTTCACAGGCCTCTTCGAGGGGGAAACCTTCAGTCGAGCAGCGCTCTGTTATAGTAACATTCCAACTAGGGTTTTCATACCCTCAACCCTTATTTATACTAAATATGTCTATTAAGAGAAGCATCTAGAGGAAGATCCTTCTAGAAGTGGAATCTTCTATTAGGTCTTCTTACATCCGCCTTATTCTATTTTACTGAAAGGCCTTATTAATATTGACCTTTATTACATCCAAATACATTGATCTACCTATGTGCAGTTAGGACCTTAACATGTCTGCCCCCTTAAAAACAGCCTTGTCCTGAAGGCTTGAGATGTGGAAACTGTTGCAAAGTGCTAGCTGGTTCCCAAGTGGCATCTGCTGGAGTCATATCTTTCCACTGTACTAGCACTTCCTTGATGGTTCTCTGATGCAGGCGACGCTCACGTTGGTCCAAAACTGCTTCTGGTTGTAGCCAAATGGATCCTTCTTTAGCTAACTCTGGAAGGTTGGTTTGAATTCGGCACCTGGTTCCAATCACCTTCTTCAAGCATGAAACATTAAAAACAGGATGTAGCTTCGACTGACTGGGCAGAGCTAACTGATATGTGACTTGTCCCACACGCTTGAGAACTGTGTAAGGGCCATAAAATTTGGGTGCTAGCTTCTAACAATGCTCGGCCTTGAGGGAAGTTTGCTTATATGGTTGCAGAACACCTGGTCCCCTTCTGCAAATTGACGCTCAGAGCAACCTTGATCTGCTTGCTACTTCATTCGATTATGTGCCATGACCAAGTTCCCTTTAAGGGTACGAATGATATCCTCTCAGACTGTAAGTGTTTGGTCAACCACCTGGACCTTAGAGGTACCCGGTAAGTATGAGAGAACTGAAGGTGGCTTCTGTCCATAAACCGCTTCAAAAGGAGTCATTTGAGTGGCTGTATGGTATGTAGTTTTGTACCACCATTCAGCTAGGGGTAACCATTGAGCCCACTGGTGTTGTTTTTCAGAGGCAAAGCACCTCAGATATGTTTCCAAACACTTGTTGACAACTTCCATTTGACCATCCGTTTAGGGATGATAAGCTGAGCTGAGATGCAATTGTGTGCCTTGTAGCTTAAATAGTTCTTGCCAAAAATTGCTTGTGAAAGTTGGGTCATGATCAAAAACAATAGAGTGTGGCATGCCATGAAGCTTGAAGACCTGGTCCATGAAAATTTGAGCCACTGTGGATGCAGTAAATGGGTGCTGAAAAGCGCAAAAATGAGCATACTTGGAAAGGCGATCCACCACCACCATTATGACCGATTTATTTCCCGATTTGGGTAAGCCTATAATAAATTCCATAGAGATATCCTTCCAAATAGCAGGGGGAATCGGAAGTAGTTGGAGGGTGCCCGGAGATTTGACTGTTTCTCCCTTGTTGCGTTGACACACCTTGTTGTAACAGATTTTGAGAATTTCTCTACTTAGTGTCTTCCTCCCAAATGTGTCTGAGAATCGCATCAAGCTAGAGATCTCAACTCCATATTATCTATAATTTACATCAGATTTGCTAAAATACTTGTAGGGCTTTTTGGGAAGAGATTTTGTGTTCCGAAGTAGAAGAGTATTTACAGTATATCAAAGGATGCCTCGGTAACCCGAGAGCTCATGAGAAACATACTCGAAGAAGTGAAGCTCCAGGTCCTCAATTGCATGAACAAAATATTGAAAATAGCGGCATCTATACACCCGCCAGCCCTTCGACATTAGCTATACCATACCTCAGATTGAGCTGAGGCAACAGATACAGCAATACATAGAAAATAATCAAAGACTATGCAAAATCCTAGGAGTTACTATCATGTTGAGCAAGAGAGAGATGAAAGATTTCCAATTTTGAATGTTTAGTTCATATCTCTCATTTGGGGAAAAGAAATATGACTCTAGATATTCTGCCGTGTTGGAATGCCCTGTGGCAGGACTTTGATCTGCTGCATCAGTACCGTGAAGAAAACAGGGAGTTATTTTTTGTCAATTAGAGGGTACGAATATATTTGTTGCGCAAGTATTATAATAATGCCAAGGAAGTATGCATGGAAGTGTTACAAATCGCGGATGTCATCGGTTTGAAAGAACATCACTTGCAGACGGCACTCAAAAATTGAGTATCGACCTTTATATATTTTGTATGATGTTGCACAAATCGAGCATTCGAAAATCCAGATTAGGGTTTTGAAAATTTATTGTTTTAATTGATGTCAATCTCGATCTGTTAGCTTGATGCCAGAATGTAGACCTCTACTACGGAACTGCAATCCTCAAAGTTTCCATAGACAATGAATGTGGATCGAATACCAATGCATGCCGCATGCACAAAACGTGGACAACACACGTCGCACACCAATCACAGGATTTTGGGATTTAGAATATCATTTTTCACACTACGCTTCTGCCTCCAAAACTCTGAAAGTCGATTCACGGTTCCATTATTTCACTGATGGGAAAAGGAACCCCACCATCCAGAGTGTGTTTATTGAATATTTTCCGATTTGCAGGGTTTTATTTTTACCCGACGGATCAATGGCCATTGCTGCACGACGCAAGAAATTTTTCCACTGCCAAGTTGCCACCGATTTATCTCATGTAGTTGGGCAAAATTAATAGCGGATGACACAGATAATGATGGCCAGATTGCCAAAGTTAAAAATAAAAGTTCACGATTTGATTGACAACGCGTGTAACGCCGAAAAACTTCAACTGCAACTACAAGTACTTCGACCAAAGAATTGCATGGACGCAAAAAATGGAGTCAAATTCTATACAATGTCTTTGCTCTACAAGTTATTATACATCCTGTATCTGTAAGGATTAAATGAATAAGTATTACTAACGTACAATGGGCCAATCGCAGTGGAGACGTTTCTTAAAATATTTGAGAGTAAAACTACATGCTATTACAGATGATGATTTTAAGACAAACGTGGATGCTTTGATTGATAATAAGCTTGAGAAACACAATAACCTGCCTGAAGTTGACCTACGGTTGGCTGCTCATGCTTTTACGTCTATTTATGAGCGGCATTCAATGAGTCTGGTTTTATCTCTTATGTTCCTCAATATTATTGAGATAATGGTAGGAATCTTACGTGAGGTGATTGAAAGTGAACACTAGGTATTTGTTTTCAAGCTAATCAATTTTCTTCTGGTAGTAATAGAAACTGGTGGTGGAAGTAATGCTCTTCGCTTTGTCCAAGCTGGAGGCCTGACCGTCCTTGTACAATTGACAGTTCTATCTTTGGAAAAGTGTTGCAAAGACAAGTGTTTATTTGAGTGTGATGGATGAGAGCTTGGATGCAAAACAAGCCATACAATGGCAGGACGTAACAGTTCCAAATCAAGTCCAACTCGGTTTGGCATTAGATTTGCTCGAAGTTGTTTTGAGGGTTTCTGGAGGTGACAGCAATATGGAGAGTTTCTCACCTTCTACAGCAATTTGCAGGCTTTCAAGGGAAGAAGTCTTTTCTCATCTTGTGAAAATACTTCTTCGGGAAAAGACACCATTTTTGGGATGACATTGGAAATAATTTCTCATGTCTCGACTGTCAACAGAATCTACCATGATCGCATTCTTTGGGAATGATGAATATATAACGTTGGTTTCAACAAAGACTAAACAATTGATTGAATGGAACAACTCGTGCTCTTTCTTTTGCTGATGATGGAAGACAGTTGCTGAGTTCGGGAGAAGATAGACAGTTGCTCGTGGTCTGGATATTCCTAATGTTGTTTACGAACTACCCACAACTGCAGAGATTTTTGTGCATGCATACAAATTAAAATGTATACACTGCTAGAAATTAGGATTTATTTATGCTTTTAAATTAGTTCAGTTAAAGACAGTTGAAATTAGTTAACTGTCAGTTATGATATGAGGCGGTTTCAACCTCCTTGAGAGAGGGAATTTATATAGAGATGCATTCATTGTAAAAGGGGGGGAAGCCAGGAGAAAGCTCTAGGGCAGAGAGCTCCTTTTGGAATGCTCAGTTATTTTGAAAGCCCGGAATGGAGTTATACAGAGTGACATGTTTTCATGATATTATGAGATTCATCACGGTCATTTCTTTCACTATGTTCTCCTTTTTTTCATTTAATCTATCTGTTCTTTTATTGACTGAGTTAAAATCTGTCTGGAATTCATTTTACATGCTCCTTTCACACAGTTAATAAGATTTTTGTTTTCAATGGTGACTGGTCAGAATTCACTCCAAATAAGTGCTCTATATCTAGCCATCAGCCTTCAGTTTTTTCTTCCAAAGTCGTAGTGAAAATTCATCCCTGATAGATGCTTTCACTGTGATGGCCCTTTCCTTTTCTTTTTCTGCTATTATATCATGATTATTTATAGTTGAAATATTGACTTATTTTGCCTCATTTTCTCCAAGTAATGTGATCACCGCTATGATCTCCTTTCTATGGTTTTCACTTGACTCCATGCCCAATGCACTGTTTTCCTGGATCAACCCCAACCTGATTAAAAATATTTTCTAATAAGAAATATGGCCTTCTTACTGTAATTATTGAATATTCCTAAGTAAAGAGACCTTGGCTGTTGAGAGAAACTATCTCTGAGTGTATTAGGTCAGAAGTGCACTCAAAATCAATTTTCAGGGTTTGGCTTGCTGCAACCCAAGTCAAGTTCTGAACAAAAAATAATTTTTTCCTTTTTAAAATCTGCTAAGGCTTGGCTCTATTACAGCCTAGAGTCAACTCTTGCGACAACACACCTTACATTCAGCAACAAACTTACAGATGTCCTGTTTCATACCATCCCAGAAAAAAGAACGTTTGACCTAGTCATATGTTTTGGTGAACCCTGAGTGCCCCATTGTGGGTGTAGCATGAAGCTCAGAAAGTACCGTGGATTTGAGCTTGGATTGTTTACTTAAATACAAGCGGCCTTTGTATCGAAGCTCATCCTAGAGCCAAGAGTACTCTGGGGGAGTCGGAGATTTGTTCTGCAGTTGCTGGATCAGATGTGAACTTTTGGGATCTTGAAGCCATTCCTGGCACACAGCTTGGAGCCAATCGGGTACAATGAAGGAAAGAGAAAAAAGGGATCCTTCGTCTTCATATTTCCGAGACAGTGCATCCGCCATGACATTGTCTTTGCCCTTCTTGTAAATGATCTCATAATCATATCCAAAGA
>JASDQU010226540.1:0-17393 GCA_032191745.1 Picea mariana | reverse complement strand
TTTCCCCTTCACAGTCACCTCGTGTAAGAACCTAAAAAGATAGGCCACTAAGGTTACCACCAACAACAATAAAGCCTGGGGGGACAGTCAATAGTCCAATCCACACGCAAAGGCAGGGTATCTAGCCCGCAATCAACTCAAAAGGCTTCCACTCATCATTATGGGTATACCTCCGAGTGATCCCTGTAATACGTGCAATCTCTACACTGATATCAACAAAGCAGGGTGAGTAACTCTGCCAATATCAATGTGACCTCGTGTTTGACCCTTGTGTGAGAAGGGCTTCCCATGACAAGATGTTGCAAATGGAATTTAACACTCCTTAACACAAGATTCTATTGTGTGTTTTGTGCTTTGAAGAGTGTATCTCTCTTCCTACTCCAAAGCGCTAGCCTAGCTAAAGGTTGGTGTAATAGAGCCCTAGAAAAGAGTTACTAGGTAAATTTTACAATTGCGCAGTGTTATTAAGAGCTGTTGTTTACTCAAAGGAAACAGAGATGAAACTGATGTTGTTTAAGACTCTGACCCAACGATGCATGGATAAGAATGCAATATAGCAATTTTCATTCAATGAATCCTATGTATGGGAGGGAAAGAGAAAGTTTCCGGATCAAACTTTGAACTACAATACACAATTTCCTTTAAAATGCAAATGCAACAAATCACACATCAATAACAATTCTCTATTGCTTCTTTTTCAATAATTTCAACAATTGATTTTCAATGTTTTCGAAGACGAAAATGATTTTTGAAAGAAAAACGTTTGTCCACTTTTTAAAAAGGACCCACACCATGATAGTGAGAGTACAGAAAATCAAAAACCAATGAACAAGCAATGATAAAAACCCAAACCACTCTTTCAATGAAAACAAAAATAACAAGCAAACCAATCTAGTCTTTTCAATTGCATAAGAAAAGTGATCTTTCAAACAATAAGCAAAGGATAAAGACCAAGAAACTCGACTTTCAACCAATTTCTGGTCCTTAACCAGACAAGAACACTCAGATTCCAAAATCAGAGAGTATAGCTTTGCCAAGAAAAGTCAAGAAATGAAAGTCAAGAACAAGTAACAGGAAGAGCCTTTGAAATCCTAAGACTATTCGTGCACGAAAACGAAGACAAGAAGAACATCAATCAATGGTCCGAGAGACTCTTTTTAAGCATCTAAACTGATCTGGGCAATTCAAAATGCAAAAACTCAAACCCAAAATTTTGAAAAAATGAGTTCGTAGGCTGGCAATATTACATAGTGCGAGAATTAGAGATTCTCACAAGTGGGCTTTGAGCAGAGTGCGAGAACCTCGCACTGAACCTAAAAGAAGGGTGGGAACCCTATAGATTCTCGCAGGCTACTGTGAAGTGCGGTGCGAGAATGTCTGAAACTAGTCAAATTTTTGGAAAAAGACACAAAATTTGAGGAGGCCTCTAGACCCAGAGGGTCTATCAGGGTATCCTGAAGACTCAGAGATTGATATGAATGGAGAAAGGTAAGACAAGAACAAATTGCCAAGGAAAATACCAAAAACCACAAAGAAAACAGGTTATAATCCCCAGTGGAGTCGCCAATTTTGTTATCAAACTAATCGGTAGGTGCAGACACTAACAAATCTCCCTAGATCCACCTGGATCTAGAACAAAACAAGACATGACATGACTCTTTCCCTAAGTTTTGACCATTGAATTAGCTAGTAGGAAGGAACAAGTAACATACCTTAGTATCACTTCCTAGGGTCTCTTTTGCTCCCGCTTTGCTCCAGTGCTCTCGTGAGGTCAAGACCAAGACAACACAAACCAACCAAAGTGAATATAGCAAAATATATTCAACTGTGAACTTATGTGTATGATCAAGGAATTACACAATAAAGTGAGAATAGCTTTATGGGAAAGGGACATGTCACTATATCATATTAATTGAAAGTAAAGATTACAACCTGATAGCCTTGATGTCGCAAGCTTCCTTTCGATGGCTCTTGGCTCCAACACACACATTTTCTCAATCCTTGCATGAAGAATATCAAATCCTCTTGATAGACTTGCTAGAGTCTCCAAGCTGATGTTCAAGCTAAGTCCTTCACACAATTCTTTCACCAATTCTCCAATGAATCTTGCTTAACCTTTTCCATGAGAATTCCCTCAATATATAGGAGAGAATGAGATAGTTACTTGGATAAGAATGATCCCACAATATCAGGGAATCCAGTACAAGGATAACCATTTGAATTCCAACCCATTCTTCTAGAAGATTCCCTTCTAGAACCATCGAGAATTCATCTTTTTCCATGCTTTAGGACGAGTTCGCACCCTAGCTATTCAACACAGTGCGATAAGTTTGCACCCTGGCTTAAGGCAGCCTGCGAGAATGGGTCATTCTCGCACCCTAATATATTAGCAGCTTGCGAACCCTCTTCAAAAGTGAGTTTTCTGGGAAGAGATGAAAGCAACTTTTCTCAGGAGAAAGTTCTTATGAAGAGCCCGTGTACACCATCATTAATACATCATCATGATGACCAAAATCATGGGTAACAATATCATGGTGTGTTGATTTCAGGTTATGATCAACTCAAGGAAGGAGGAACGGTCCTTCTGTAATAATGAATGTGGATAGATGATCCATGTGGCAAGAGGTTGGTTGAGTTCCAATACTCCAGGGAAAAGTGCTTAATATGAAATGTGGTAATCTTAGATCAATGGAAGGGTGCATTGTGTGTGAATCTGACCATGTACATTGGCACATTTATTAAACTCATTTAATGATTGATTGCATTTGGAAAAGCTTGGATGCTGAAGTAATGCATGTGTAAGGAATGGTATTTCTTTTTTGAGTAAATGAATTTGATTTTCAGTATGCACACTTTTTTTAAATTGTTTGAAATCCACTACAGGTGTGCAATGAAAGTGTAACATGCATGAAAACTAAAAATTTGTATGGTTGTGTGAAGAATGAATTGCAAGAGAAAGGGGCTTGGATATGGCAGTTCTGTGAACCCATAAGGAAGACCAAAACCTATTGGATGTAAAAGAGTCAAACTGCCCAGGGAAAGAAGTCTCGAGCTTGTGAAATCTGGTTTATATATGGAACATATTTCAAAATAAAAATGTGGAATTAGAAATTTGTGGGTAACAGATTCGAAAATTTTCATAAATTGATGATAGTATATCATGGTTATTGTATGAATGTGATAAAGATGAGATGAAAGATCTATCCTAGAGGGACATGTGATGGTTTTCAAGCTGGAAAGCATGGAAAAAGGCTACTATTGTAACATGAGAACCCTATGATAATACATAATTTCCATAGAAGATGTTTTTTTGTGGTAACATAGGCCGAAGGGATGCCTCGGTAGAGAAAGTCGGAGGGATTCCTTGGTTGTAATACTTGATGAAATATCTGAGATTATTCTTGTGCGAGAAATATTTGGCAAGGCAATATGAACCACTCAAGGGACTGGATAGTATAGAAGGGGATGCTTGAGCATGTTTCTTGAGGGTGAGTGACTGCAAGGAAGAAGAAACTTCAATAATTCTTGTAAATTATTAGTTGGGATCATGCACACAATGGGTATTCCAAGGAGACAATGGGCCAAGTTAGTAAGACAACAACTAGATGTGGATCCATGAAATTGCACAGATAAGTATTATGTTGATATGAATATTTACTGTTGAGTTTTGAACAACAATAAATGTTTTTTCATGAAATTGTGATTAATATGCTTGTTGTTTGAAATTATTGTAGGCATGTGACAAAGTCCAAGAGTCTGGGAAAGGATCACACTAAGATAGAGGAACAACATTGCTCAAGTAGTTGAAAGAAGAAGACATAACTGGTGTTGTTGAGATGCAAACAACACTTAGGACGACATTCCTTTAAGGGGGAGGGGATTGTGACACCCCTATTTCATCCCCAGCTTGTAAATATAAGTATATTACTGCTAGAAGACTATGGATAGATTTGTTTTAATGTAAAAAGGAAAACATTGAATAATTGTTGAAGGGTATTGCCTATAGAGGTTATGATTCCATGAGAGGGAATGGTTAGGGGAACCATGACAGGTTGAGATGACCCCTGCCAAGAAGTACTATGTTGAATTAAAAATGTTCAAAACCCAAAGTTGTCCTCTTCCCAGAAAAAATCAATTATCGGTCAAGTTGGTGGTTAGTTAGTCCTCCCTAGAAATAAATGAGAGAATGGGCATGGTACCCATCTGCAAGTTTCTAATATGACCCATGAATTGGGGGATTTGACCCAGCAAATATTGTTTTAGAAGGAAAGAAAAACAGGAAATCATGGTCAGAGAAGAATGGAGACCCACAAATGGGTTTGGGGACTAGATCTAAAGAAGAAGAACATTTGCAACTCTTTGGTTTTGAAGAGAATTGAGAGGGTAAATTTCTCTCAGTATAGGAACTGTTGGGAAATGTTTTCGAATCAAGCTGATAAATGGGGTTGTAGAGAAATTTAGTGATTGATTAAGCAATCATAGCAGCCCCCCCTTGCTTGGTGGATAGAGGATTGAACTTCCAGGTTCCTGTGGGAGAAGGAGAGTAACATTCATCCCTTGTTATTTGTTGAGAAAAAAAAGAACCCCTCTAATGCCATCATACTTTGGCTAGGGGGTGGCCAACTGTGAATATACCAAGAGTAGTTGTGCCTATGGTTGGGTGGAAAGTGGCACACCCTTCAATAGTTGCCAGCTATTTATGAGTTTCAGATAAGTGTTCTTCTGTGTTATGTACTGTCATGACTATTTTATTTTATACTATGGATTTATTGTGCTAGATGATTGTAGAATTTACTATCCTATTCAAATGATGGAACTGTCACTTTGATTGTCTGGCTGGCTGGGAAATCTGAAATAAAGTTGGAAAACATATTCTGTTGATTGGTTTTCTTCCTATCTATGTTTGGAAAGGGAAGTTGTTAATATTGGGTTTTTACTCAAATTAGGAGTAGAGTGTTGGTTGATCACCTATAGTAGTCTATATGAACAAATCCCCAAATATTAATAAGGTCAAGCCACTATAGTCCTTACAAAATAGCTTGGTAATTATGAAAATGCAATTTTTGTTAGAAACTTGAAGGCTGAGAAGCTAACTTTGGTCTGGAAAATCTACTAGACCCAGAACTTGAAGGAAGTTCATACCCCTGGTTGATATTAAGTAAATAAGCCCAATGTTAAAGAGAGACAGAGTATTTTTCAAAGTAAATAATAAGAAAATAATGAGAAATGCAAATTTAAGTTTTAAATTTGAAATAAATGAAATTTAGAACTTAAAGCATTGTGATTTATTTAAGCTTCATTAAAATTTGGTAAAAAGAGGAAATCTTACAGTAAATTTGATGTCCAAAGGGGAAAGATTTGAGAATAATGACCAATCCCTCAAAATAGCAAAGAAATGCTTGTAATTAGGAGATTAGTAAATTCTAGTAAAAACATAGTTTTACCATGGAGGATTTTACTCCAAGAAATGTAATATTGTGGAAAATAATTTAAACAAATAACTTGCATGAATTTATAAATATAAATGTGGAATTCTATGTTTTCTAGAAAGGTATAGTAACTACTGGTAAATTCTCAAATTTACCATTTAAAGTTCTAATACTTGAATAATAAGGATGGAAACTATTATACTACAACAAAAAAGTTATGCTTGGTGCGTGAGTAATAGGAAAACTTGAAATATTTCCCTTATGTGCAAAAGGTTACACTGTGCTAAGATTTTCCTAGAATTATGCCATGCATAGGCTGCTCCGCACTCCTGTAAGAATTATGGTAACATTTTTATTTTATTTAGTTTAAATTCCTGTGAAATATACCTTCCCTATCTCTTAATGCATAAATAATTATATTTATGTTAATATTAATCCGTCGGAGCTCGGAGAAGGAAACAAATGTTTGGAGCATGATGGCCAATGGAGTTTTAAACAATACATTATTAAATATTAAATTATTCTCATTTGTGATTGGCTTTTAGAGTCTATCCATTCGGAGTAAATGGACGGGAACATTTGAACGAAGTTTGAATCCATCAGAGTGAATGGAAGGGAGCATTTGAACAAGGTCTAAAACCATCAGAGCGATGACAAGAGTGTTATGAGGTATAAAAATACAATTTATAATATTATTTCATTTCCCTTTCATGATTGCCATCGAAATAATGAGAAAAGGGTGAATGTTAGGAGTACGATAACCCGAGAATATAAGGTCCCACATGTATTTAATAATATTAAACTATGTTCTTTCTTGATTGGTGGTCAGAGTAATGAGAGGGGTGCACGCATTTCAAGAGAGAAGACCTTAGGGAAATTAATTGAATTGACATAATATTTAATATATGTAATAAATGAACGCAAATTTCAAAACCTTTAAGGAGTTGACCGTTTCAGAGTTGATTCTGAAGAGTTTGGAGTACAACTCCGAAGAGTTCTGAATATGATAGCTCGTATATTATAAGATTATAATATTTTAATGTTTCACTTGAATGGTTTTGAATTACTTGAAATAATATACAATATTAAACACCTTTTAATTCCTTTTCTTTCCCAATATATATATATATATATATATATATATATATATATATATATATATATATATATATATAACGTGAATATTATTGTGTGAAGTCATAATCCAGGTTATTTGATTTATATGTCGATCATGATTAATAAATCTAACTATATTACAGTTTGATTAATTATATTAGAACATAATATAATTTTTGTTATAAAATAATTAATTAACCTATAAGATAATCATTATAAGAATGCTATTTAAATGAATTATTAGGCTAAGTAAAATTGTAATTACGAGGGGGGGTAATTAATTAGTGGAGACTAATTATCCCTAATCAGGATTAAATAAATAAATACCAAGGAGCAGTATTATAAGAAAATATCGATTAAGTAACTTAATCAGTTTATTAGAAAGAGACAAATGTCATTCTCTTGTCGAGAGAGCCTTTATACTCTATGGTGACATGGCACGTCATGATGGGTCCACATGTCAAGTGTGTATTGAGCCATGTGTCATGATAGGATATAGGGACACAGTGGAAACAGTGGCCAAGGAGGCAGGTGAGATTCAATCTCAGTCGTAGATCTCCAAGGGCTCCACATAGACTAAGTGCAGCTGGAGTATGAGAAGGGTCGTTAAATGTCGTGTGAACTGGAGACTCTGAAGTAATCAGGGTCATTGTATTTGTAGGTTATATCCTTCAAAGTATATATAGTCGGAGAGAGAGTTTGTTGGAGTGGTTTAGGTGCTAGAAATATACTAACGCCAATGGGAGGAATCCGAAGAAGAGGAAACTCTCTGAACCAGTGGATAGGGGGAGTAAGATGGTTCAGGTGACGAATTCCACATCAGTGCTATGTCGAATGGCACTAGTGACGAGGAATCATGTGGTTTTCATGTGGCAATAAAGATGATCTCAATAAATGGAAGTCCAAAAACTTTGGGAGACTGTAACTTCTGATCTAGAGTTCAGTTCTAAACATGGTTATCGTTGTTGGAAATATATTGATGAGCAGAAGATGACGGTAGCCTCTAGAAGAGGTTTTGATCTTATTGAGGAAGAGAGAAAATTTAATACCCCATCCCTTAAATGTTATTTAGGGGGTTGGGTATGTTACACCCATATACCAGTTCGTAAGGGGTGTGAACAGTAACATTCTTCCATGTAGTTTTGTATGCCCACAATGCTTCTGGAAGTTTGTTTTCCCAATCTGTTTGATGGAGCTGAACTATCTTTGTCAACATTCCCTATAACACCTTATTTGTAGATTCCACTTGGACATTGGCCTATGGATGATATGGCATGGATTTCCTGTGTCTGATTTTATATTCTTGCACAATAGATTGAACCAATTTTGAGGTGAATTGTGCCCCCTGGTCAGTAACAATCTTTTTGGGCACACCAAATCTAACAAAAATATCTTCAAATAAGAAATTTACTATTGACTACTTAGTGGAATATGGTAAATCTTTCGCTTCAACCCATTTTGTAACATAACCTGTACAAAAAGGAATATATCTTTTTCTTTTTTTACGATGGATTATTCATCCCTACGAAGTCTAAATCCCACTTCTCAAATGGTTCCACAAGGACCTAAGGATGAAGTGGCATCTCATCGGCTGCAACATGATGACCCATCCTTTGACAACTATCACATCTCCTCACGTACTCTTTGGCATATATAAAAATAGAGGGCCAAAAGTACCCCAACTAAAGGATTTTATAGGTTGAAACATGATGACAAAGCACAATACCTTCAGTATACATCAAAACACATTTTTCATTGCTTACGACAAGGTTTATCTCTCAGCATCTATTTAACACTCTTTCCAAGTTCTCTAAGGCTTCCACAAAAGTATCTCCATAAACTGAAAAGTCATCCATATACACCTCTACATAATCATCTATTAAATTAGAAAAAATGGCCAAGACTTACCTTTGAATGGTGGCTGGTGCATTACAAATTCCAAAGGGAAACACCTGTAGGCAAAGGTTCCCCAAGGACAAGTAAATGTTGTTTTGTGTTGGTTTTCAATTTCTATTCTTATTTGGTTATAGCCAATGAAACCAATGAGGAAAGAAAAATATTTATTTCTATCCAGTTTGTCCANTTGTAGGCAAAGGTTCCCCAAGGACAAGTAAATGTTGTTTTGTGTTGGTTTTCAATTTCTATTCTTATTTGGTTATAGCCAATGAAACCAATGAGGAAAGAAAAATATTTATTTCTATCCAGTTTGTCCAGGGTTTGGTCAATGAAAGGTAGAGGGAAGTGATATTTTAATGTGGCTTTATTGAGTTCTCGATAATCAACACATACCTGCAATTTTCCGTTTTTCTTAGGAACTATAACCAAGGGTGAAACCCATTGGTTGTCTAATATAGGGTAAATGAATCCTACGCCTAATAGTTTTTCAAGTTCCCCTTTTACAATGTCTTTTAAGGCTGGGATAATTCGTCTTTGCAATTGTCAGACTGGTTTGAAATTTTCCTGTATATATATGTGATGGGTGCAAGTTTTCAAATGGATACCCTACATATCGGTGTATTCCCAAGAAAAATCTTTAGAAAAGTTATGCAACACATAAGTTAATTGTTTCTATTGTGATTCATCAAGATTAGCATTAATGTTTAAGCTTTTGCAAGAAAAATTTCAATAACTTTATTGCAAGAATTTGCTATCGAGTTTACAAGAAACACAATCTAAAATAAAGATGTCAAGCTTTATGTTGTACATGTCTCCTGAAAAGTATTCCCAACAGGATAATTAGCAGAAAAATGTTAATATGATGAAGCTTTTGAAGATGATGTGGATGTAGATGGTTCAGAGTTTGTTGCCCACCCCTTAAAACATGGAGGAAAATTAGGATGAGAGATAGCATGATTGAACTAATTTTATTTTGTATTTTCCTTAAGGTTTAGAGCCCATGCAATGGTTAAAACTAGATGCATGATTTCATCTTCTATGTTTATTTCTTCTACCCATTTGGCCTGCTCTAAATCATTTACTGATTTAGTTGGGGGGTAGAATGTGATATGTTTTATTTCATCTCCATTTGTAATTGTCATATCACTTGATCGACAACTAATGTATGTGTATATTGTTGCTAAGCATGGTCTACCCAAGATTACAAGATGTCCACCCAAATTCAATTTGACTTGCAGAATCATAAAGTCTGTTGGGTATTGTCACGAATCCAAAGAAACAATGACATATTCAACTATACCATATGGTTTTATCTTTGATATATTTTCTAGTTCTAGAACCGTCGGAGTTGGTCTGAGATTTGAAATTTTTAAATTTTGCATGGTCTCTAATGTCATGACGTTTATTGTTGCTCCTAGATCTATGAGTGTATTTGGAATGGCATATTTATTGACAAAGATTGTGACCACTGGAACTCCAAGGTAAACATACTTGTCTATTATTGGTTTGGTGGTTATCAAGCTTGCTAATTTTCCAACCACCTGTATTGTTTCTGGATCTTTTCTTTTCTTTACAATCCTTTTATTGTACAATTCCCTCATTGTTTTAGCATATATTGGGATTTCTTTAATGGCCTATAATAAAGGAATTTTTATGAAAACACTTTTAAATTCTTCTAAAATATCAAGTTTGGGTAAGTTTTCTAATTTTTCTTGTTTTTCTATTAGTAATCTTTTAAGAAAAGGTGTTTTTATAAGGTGTTGATTATTTTCCTGTGAAGTTATTGATTGTTTTTCTACTATTTTATTTTGATCTAATTGAGTTTCCTCTACCTATTCTTCAGTTATTATGGGGGTTTCTGATTTATTACCTTTCTTGAGCATAGATTGATTTTCTGTAATTTTGCAAAAAATTCTTGTGATACTACAGGAAATTCCTATAATACTACATGAGCAATTCTATAAGTAGGTAAACTATGTACTTTAATGTTGTAGACAACTTTTCCTTTTTGGTTGTTTGAATTTGCTATTGGCTAGGAAGGAATTGTTGTAGGTTGTGGAGGTTGTTGAGTTGAAGGAAGTTGTAGAGGTTGAGGTTGAGATTGAGTTAGTTGAGGTTGAGATAGTTGAGGTGGTGGTGGTGATGGAAAGGGTTGTTGTTGGTATTGTTGTGGGTGTAATTGTTGTGACTGGTGATAAGACTGTTATGGCTGATATTGAGGTGAATATTGTTGTTGAAAATTATAGGGTTGTTGATTACCATGGTTATTTCCTCTCTAATTTTGTTGATAAGGTGGATTATAATTTGTTGAGGAGGCCATGATTTCCATGTCATGGGAGCATTCCATGATGTTTGTGCAAGGCTTTGTGTAGGAAATGCAGAAAAATTGAATAGAAGGGTCTAGAAACATACATGTTGGTACCACGGTCGCCTGGTTGCTATGTTATACAATGCTTCTGTTTGGTTATTATTTCCTTTGAGCACAACATTCAATCTGGGCAACGAAAGAAAATCCTCTGTTGCATGCTTTTCTGCACAAATTTTACAAATCTGAACCTTCTTTAGTGGACATTCATTTTTAGGATATTTTCCTCTATAATTAGGGAAGAAAATGGCTAAAGTTGCAGTTTCATCTTGTTGTCGTTTCTTGGCATTAAAAACATCAAACTGAGAAGTTAATGTACCCATGGGTTCAATTTTAAATTTTTCTAGCAATTTACCAATTTCAACTTTACTAATACTCCCTGGTGCAGATTTTGTTGCTTTTGAAAGGGCATCCTTCTGACTTTTTCCAGGTTTATCTTTTCCCCTAAAATATTTCCTGTACAAATTAGCAATTTGTTCCAATGGTAAGGATGAAATATCACTAGAACCCCTAAGATTAAGAATATCAATATATTCTTCCCAAAGGCCTTTTAAAAATATGGTACGGATGACATCAAAATTTAAGGAATTATGCTTTGATTTTTGCAAATTATGCAAAAATATTTTCAGGTAATCTTCCAAGTTTTCTTCTTCTTGTTGTGCCAACCTAAAGATATCTTCTTTTGAATCTATTTTCCTTCAATAGGCTTGATATTTTTTAAGAAATATTTTTCTCATGGTGTCCCAAAGTGTTATTGTGCTTTCACAAAGTCCCATAAAACACTTTAGTGTTGTTCCTTTTAAAGTGGCAAGAAACACATGCAATTTATAAGCATCATCAGTGTACCCATATGTTCTACATAAAATATCAAATTCAGATAAAAATGTATTAGAATCTTTAGAAGGCATACCATAAAAATTAGGCAAAAGAAAAGGAGAAATATTTTCATCTTTAATTCATTTCCAAATTCAGTAGGTATATCTAAAATAGGAAATCCAAATGTAACTTCTTCTTCTTCTTCACCCGTTTTGTTCCTGTCATCATTTGGAATTATTTCTCATTCACCTCCTCCTTCTAGAATTCTTTCTCTTTCTCCACCTCCATCTCTTCTTGGTATTCGTTGTCTTTCTTCTCCACCTCTTGTACCTTTTTCACCTTCACCTTCCCTTTTTGGTATCCTACTTCCTCCTCCTCCAATAATAGATTCTTCATCAACCATCTTATTCTCCCAAAAGATCGAAAAATATTTACTCCAACCTTCAGGTGTTTCCTCAAGATCTTCAAATGGTTCAACAATATCTTTTGTCTGAGTCTGCTTTAGGCTTTCTGCAACAATCCTTTTTCCTGTATCCTTTTTAGTAACTACAAGCAAGTAAGTTTTGGGGTGTTGTATGGATGTTTTGATAAGAGGTTGAATATATGACTTAGCATATGGTTTTGAAGATGATGAAGCTGATGGTTTGGTAAGTGGATTAATAGATGATTTTGAGGGTGGATTAGTAGATGGTTGTGAAGGTGGCTTAGTAATTGATTTGTAAGGGGCGGAGTTTGGTTTTGATTTTTCTGAGGTTTTTGTTTTTTATGGAACTTCTTTTTCGGTTTTAATGAACCTACCCTTACTATCCCTAGGCCTAACTGGTTTATGCATTCAATATATGCATGATGAGGAATTTTGAATGCTCACCAAGGTGAGTGCGTGGGTTTTAACCTTTCATCTTACAGTCTTCACTCCTCCCTGTCGAAAATGCACATATCAAGACTAAAAATAAAAACAAGAATTTGAAAGCAGAAAATGAAAATCAAACAAACAACATAAAGTTTGTGATTTCAAAAGTAATTCCTTTAGTGCCTCCCTGAAAATGGTGCCAAAATGTTGGGCTGATCTAATGGTCTAGATTCCTCAACATTTGTTGTCAATCTAGGTAGGTAAACTTAAGAGACACAGACACAATATGTGTAGAACTAGTCTTCAAATTGCCTATGAACTCGTACTAAAATCAAAGCAGTGAAATATCAGACTCACAAACATGAATTGGTTCTTTTAATCATGATCTCTCATACTTGAATGTCTATGGTAGGGAATCAGATTACAATTAAATCATTCATTGTCAATGATCTACTTGAAAACACACTCTATTTTAGTCAACCAAGTTTTAATACCAACAAGGTTTAATTTAGAATGTGAGTTAAAAGGCTTAGTGAAAAATAAATTATTCTATTAGTGCAATAATGAAATGTGTTGATAAGGAAGACATAAAATAATTGCATACACAATTCAATCTTTGAGTATATTTGTGTGATGGTTGTTTGTATGGCACAATAGATGAAATATCAATCAATCAAGTTGTTGTTTAACATCAATATCTGGAACAATCGTAAATCACCATAGTCAAAGGAACATTGTCTG
The DNA here is from genome assembly GCA_032191745.1 of Picea mariana. NCBI lineage: Eukaryota > Viridiplantae > Streptophyta > Pinopsida > Pinales > Pinaceae > Picea > Picea mariana. Next base: position 4,180 of record JASDQU010226540.1, on the reverse strand, counting down.
CAAACAAATTAAACTAAATTCTTAATCTATAGGAAATTGAAACAATGCATGTAACTCTACAAGAAATGAATGTAAGTAGTGAAATCAACTTCTAAAACAACTTACAGAAATACAACATAAACCAGGGGGCCTCTTGGAATATGTTGTTTAAGAAAAACTCATGTGTAGAATATCTAACTCATGTATTACAGACAAAACTCCATTTCATTAAAACTTCGATGCAATTCAATTGTTACAACAATTCTAGTTCATAATCATAATATTCTCACTAACCTGATATCCCCTATTCTTATAATATTTATACATGTCTTAAGGAATTCGAGTGCTTTTCAGATGCACCTGTTTTACAAAACTAATTTCAAAAAAATAGCATAGATCTTTAGTATAGCATTGATCATAACTTCTCCACGATCCTCTAGATTGAATCATTGATCTTTTTCCTATTTGAATCACACACCTCTCTCCTAGCATCACATCCCTGATTCTATGAGCAGGTTGGCGGATTTACAACTAACTTTGTGCAATTCCTATAATTGTCTGTCAATTTTGACCATGTGTTGACCAGCGGGTATTGATTTCTATGCAGATGGAGGAATAAGTAAATCACAATCTCCTGATGTTGATCAAGTGTCTCTAGGTGGAATTTTCCCTTTTGAGTGAGAAAAAGTATGCTAATCTTCAATCCCTATAATAACTGGTAAAATAGGGTTAATTCTTGTAATTACTCAAATGTAGGTGATTTTGTTACAGAAATAGCTCTTAATACCATTAACAAGTAAAACTGAGAGTTAATTTCAAAATAACAACTTATTACCTTGTATAATGTTCATTATGCGATGAAATAGGTAAAAATGGGTAAAAGTAGAGGTTGAGAGGTCAAAATTGGAAGTGAATGGGCCTTGTGAAGGAATCAAAACTAGCACACAAGTATTATCAACTTAGTTTACAACTTTAGTAGAGTCAAACGACTTACCTCACTTCACCAAGACACTCATGAACATATATGTCACCACAAGACTCTTTGTCGCAACTATCTCCACTGCCACATGTTGTGCACCTCATACGTGCCTCCAACCACAAACTTGTTGTCTCTTCGTTTCTACAGACTCTACCTTTTAGTTTCCACAGACTTCACAAACTTCAGTTCTACCTCACATATGCCTCCACAGACCTATGTTTCCAGACTTAGCCAAAACCTTCCCAAGAGAAATTCACCTAGCTTCATCTGTCGAACCCTCCTCCTCAAGGCAAGACAAGTCCTCCTAGATTGGAGTGACTTGGCTCCTTGAGGGAGCTCCTCCTCGTCGTCTACTTCAAAATCACAAAGCTCTCCTTGTCTCTAAGTTTTTGCTAAACTTTTCTTCCTTGGTTGAGCGCCTTTGTTCTCTTATAAGCTCTCCAAAGGTCACCATCGTGAACCATCATGTCCTTTGGGGGTGGCATGCCCCTTCGTGAATCCATGTCCAAATGAATTGGCGTGCCCCTTCGTGGACCCATTCTTCCAAACGAACCCATCTACTTGTCAACCGTAATGCCCCTTGGGACTGGTGCACCCCTCATGCCAATGTGCCCCATCTTTCTAACCGAATCGTCATCTTGGGTGTGTGCATCCCTTAGGTGAGTCAAGTTGACTTTCCTAAGTGTGCCCCCCATGACTTAGTCGATTTTCTCTTCCTCGCTTGAGTGCCCAAGTCTTTCCCTCAACTCTTCATCAAACTGTGTGTTGTTTGACTTGCGCCGCAAGGCACCTTGGGTGGAGTCATCCCTTGGCACATCGCACGCCCAAGGAACCCCAACTCCCCACTATATGAAAATTTCCATCTCTTCATTTGTACCGATCATTTTGCCTACCCAATTCACACTATGGTGGAAGTGCGTGCACCCGAGCTAAGCTACCAAGGCCTTACAATAAAGAACAATACACCTAACACATTAGAGATATTTTAACTGTGCTTAAAGATTAAGTGGAGCTAACAAACTATCCTTAATAGAATTATACAAAACGATCCTCAAAAGTGGTTGCTTCAAACTCTATATTCATGATTAGAGGTCATATTGGAGGGATTAGAACTAGAGTAGTAGGAAGTCCTTCAATAAAGACACCAAGGATTTGCATAATAGATCGAGACTTGAAATATTTACTACTCTATGCTTTAATAGGAGGTAGGGGGGCGATGACTTTGAGAAGTGGCAACAAAAAGGATGTCAAACATTTTAAAAGTCACAAAATTAATTTAAATAAAAAAAATTGATTGGTTGGTGCTCCTTCAAGGCTTTGCAATTAAAACAAAACTTAATAAGAAACCATCTCTAATTCATTTCATGTTAAATGTTGAAAATATGAAATAATGAAGCTTGCAATTAAAACAAAACTTAATAAGAAACCATCTCTAATTCATTTCCCGTTAAATGTTGAAAATGTGAAATAATGAAGCTTATTTTTTTTACGGTGTCCAATAATTAGAAGTTGAAAATATGAAATGATGAAGCTTATTTGTATACGATGTCCAATTGCTAGAAATTTCTAAACATGATTTCATGTTATAATTACTTATTCACAGATTTCTTAATTTAAAAAGGACATCTTCTCAGTAACACTCTAATGATTCAGTAGTATTGTTAAAAACACTGTGATTTTGTTTTATAGATTTCCTTTTCAAAATGTGACGTGTTTCCAAAAGATATAGACTCCTTGCCCATGGAGGGGCATGCGTCAGTTTTGTTTAAAGGATAGATATTCATATAAATTTTTGTGGGCGTTTGAAAAAAATAGGACAACTTATGTAAGAATAGTCCTTGTGATGTTAAAATATCACTACATTAATATAACATTTATAAAGTTTTAGTGCATACAAAGAGGCTTTCACATTCATCCAAAAAAGAGTTGGATTTCATTTATAAACCGGTCTATTTCATATAAAATGATTTATTTATAAATAATTTGAAAAAATGTTTAAGATATCAATTCAATTGAATTCTATATTTAAGTAATCAAAATACAATGACGTAAGTAAAATACAATGAAGAAATCAAAATACAATGAAGTAATAGTTTTTAAAATAACATACATTACATTACAAGTAACTAGTAAAGGTTTTATTTTTTAACATTTTAATATATATATATATATATATATATATATATATATATATATATATATATATAATATTTTTTATTAAGAAGTTACAAGTTCAAATTTAGAAGAGATAGACTCGGAGGAGGGGGTCTCATACACCAAATCGGTGTCCCAGAGCAGCTATGCTTATGACATAGGGTTGAATTTCCCTGTATGTAATCTACAGTTGAAATTTTTAGAGTTTTTTTTAGACACTCTAACAATCTGCTGGAACTTTAGAAGGGATGAGGATTGAGTCACTGACGGTAGGGCAAAGAAGTAGATTCCAGTCCATGGGTTGTGGTGACTCCATAAGAGAGCTAGGTAATTGGAATGGAATGGCTATAAGATTCGTTCTAAGAATGGAGAGAATGGAATATTTGTGGAAACTAATTGTCCATGGACTCATAGCCCAGCACAGGGGGTGGCCTATTGCAGAAAGAATTGGTAGTACAGTACGTACAGCTGGGAGGAACTTCCCATTTCTGCAGCCAGTCATGTAATTACCTCTTAAAAATAAGTAACTATGTAATTACCTCTTAAAAATAACTTACCTCCAAGTATTCTAGTCACTGTGTATATGTTTAAGTTAATGCTGTGTTTAATTACTGTTTTAATGTTGTGTATGCTTAAGGAACAGTAATGCATTTGTAATTAGAAATGTTTTTATGATATTTGCTTGTTATATTGCACGCATAAATCATTATATAGCAGGACAGACATCATGGTATCAGAGCTGTGTTTATTTTGCTGAATTGGTGGGAAATTGGAGGAATTTTCCCCAGTACCCCGCCATCCCAGCTGATAAATTGTGAAGGACAGAGAAATGCAAAGAGAAAAGAATAGTATATTCAAATGTATGAAGAAATACAGAACAGAACTGAAGAGACTCAGAAGTCATACTAACAATAGGAAATAGCTGAGCTTATATATGCTCAAAGCAAGACAGAAATAGAAAGTACAACTGTCCAGTACAGCTGGCAGTGTACGGTTATACTGTTGAGGGTACTATATATTTAACACTCCCTCTTAGACTCAACAGTTACAATCAGCAGCACTGACTAT